>JBAKBP010036109.1:0-18768 GCA_037953745.1 Lithodes maja
ATATTAAGCAATTCATATTTTATGAACCCATTCAATGTTGGATTTCCCTCTGATTTGGGTGAGAAGGGGTATTATGCCCTACACGTGGAAAATGCATCTATTGAAGACCTGAATATAACCAAACGAGAGAATATCCCACACAACCGCAGATTCGCAAAATTATTAAAGGATGGGTTTGATCAAGCCAATCATGATAATCGTTCAAAGAAAAAAAATAGCCATACGATTAAACATCGTAATATCGCTTTTAATTTACAGGTGTGGTTAAATGACAAAGGCATCCTATATAATACCAGCAAGGCTATATATGATAGTGTGGGTAAGGTATATCATAGTAAGTATCCCAAAGTTTATCTCGATTCATCCTCAACATCGGACCTCATCAAGGTGGAGAAAATTGACAAGCATATTCATTATTTGGGCCGTAGCCATATAACATTTCAAGGCTATTCGGAAAAATGGAAGACTCAGGTGATACAATTAGAGAAAGACATAGCAAGAATACGTGGCAAGCTGCCTCCACAATCCACCGAGAATAAGACGCTAACGAACTTGGGAGAAACGTCTGGAGAATCTCATGGCTGCAAAGAATCAATATTATAATAACGAATTTAGGTTGGGAAACAATATGACTATACCTATCGCCAACACCAACGACTCCCTTTTGTACTCAAAATTCGAGTTTATCCGTCTTCCTATGTTAAATGAAGACGATATGGTTTTATATGTGGTGTGTCCTTTATATAGGCGTGAAAATCAAGAACAAATTGGTTTATATATGATCGGTGTCTCAATTTACTCACTAATAACAAAATTGCGTGTTCCCGGTTTTCATTATCGGAAGGACAGTCAACCTATCAACAATGAATCGAGGGAATTCTGTATCACTATTCCCAATTTTATGAAAAAATATCTCCTCGATAGTATGGAAAATTTCGAGTGACTGGATTTTATGTGAATAGAACTGATATGATATCGAAATCGACTTTCAGCATCGTATTCCTCTAATGACGACCGAAAGGGATGCTATAATTTATAAAACTCCGAAAGGGGGAAGAAAGGCGCGTATATTCTCTATATATGATCATATCGAATCTGAATTGGCTAATATATCTTGGGTACCACAATATCATCCTAAAAAAATATTATTCAAACCTAATAATATTGACCCTTGAAAAAGATGTTAGAACAGAGGAAAACAAATCAATATAAGTTGCGGGCCATTTTCAAAAATCGAAATAAATCATATACAAAGGGAGAAAAATAATGTTTAAATCCTATATAGGTGAGGGAGAAAAGGGGGAAGTAGAAATCATATTACCTGATAATAATAATACATCTAAGACTGAGGAAAATATTGATATTGTAGAAAAATATGTTGAAGAGAAATTGGTAGACCAAAATAATATTAATGAGTTTATTAATTTTATTGACGATGACGATGACGATGACGATGAGGATGACGATGAGGATGACGATGAGGATGACGATGAGGATGACGATGAGGATGACGATGAGGATTAGAAATCATGTAATATATTTTCACGAATAAAATTGGTTATACTGTATATGACACTCTGTATTACTACTACCCCAATCATCTGATAAATTAGTTAACCTATTAGGAATCCTTTATAGCCTTTAGCTGGTAAAAATGACCTTATGGGGGTATTTGCAATTGTTGGCTATGGGTAGAAAACTAATTATATGAGTGAGAAATTAATCTGGCAACCTCTTTAGTAGCAAGGCCGATCTGGTAATCTCTGTGTTATAGTGAGAGGCATAGTAGCGACGACAGTGACGAGGCAACACCCAGCACGACCGACCACCACGGTTATAAAAACTAATTTGTATATATTTGTTTTTATTGGTCTGCAGGTGTGAATTTAAAAATTTAGGTTTTTTCTGATGTGGTGTCCCTAGTATATATAAAAATATATTTTTAGTTCGATTAAGTATTACTTTAAATGTTTAACCCTTTAGCGGGCAAATGGCCTAGGGTTTGTTTTAACCCTTTAACAGAATGCTTCAAACACTTTAGTGGTAGATATTGTTTTGTTTTTGAAAGAGCTTGATCTGTGGCGGCGAGGCAGATCTATTCTTTTGTACTTTGAGCTCCGAAGTTTCATTGGTGATGCTACCTGATTCTTCTTTTTTTTCTTCGGGAGAGGTCTTCTGCTTTTCTCGAATCTATGGAAAAATGAAAATATTATTATAATGGTCCTTTGGATGAAATAAGTCTCCTTTTCCCAATATGACCCACCAAGACTGTAAAAATAATTCATTATTTCTCTTTCAGGATTCGAGGAGATGGCCGAAATCACGCGACCCACCCAGGTATTTTTGGGATATGATCTGAGATTCGAAAAGGAACGACTGGCCACGTTCATCGACTGGCCACGTTTATGGTTGAACCCCAACGACCTTGCCCGCGATGGATTTTATTATCTGCGAACAGAGGATCACTGCGCCTGTGTGTTTTGTAGTGGTATTGTTGGTGCCTGGGAGAAGACCGATACACCACGAAGCGAACATCAACGTCATTTCCCCCGCTGTCCATTTGTGAAGGGACAGCCAGTGGGGAATATTCCACTCGAGCAGGGTCACATCATCACCCAACTATATCCTTGGAAGAAATCCAAGGCCATCAGTATTCCTTCCGAGGATGTCTGCGGATCTGGACATCGTCATATGCCCGGATCATACTCGGAGAGAAAATGCCCCCCCCTCGACCAACTCGAGACAATGGGTCTCCCGAAACATAGTGATCCCAAACGACCCGACTATGTCACGTATGAAAATCGTCTCGATAGCTATGTTAGATGGCCAGAACGGGTGAAGCAGAAGCCCGCAGAATTATCCGAGGCCGGCTTCTATTACTGTGGCTTGAGTGATCACGTGAGATGTTTCCATTGTGGTAACGGTCTACGAAACTGGGAGACCAATAATATTCCTTGGAATGAACATGCTCGCTGGTATCCCTACTGTAACTTTGTCCTGTTGAAAAAGGGTAAGGCATTTATTGATCAGATGTGTCCACCATCCACCACCGCCACCGCCACCACCACCACCACCGCGCCAATCACCGAACAGGAATTGGACTCATTAATGGAGCTGGATATGGTGCGGGCTGTGGTGACAATGGGATTCCCAGAACCGAAGGTTCGCGAGGTCCTCAAAACTAAATTGGTACAGACTGGCCTGCCCTTCTTTAGCCTGGAGCCATTCATAGAGGCCATACTTCAGTATATGGAAAGCGATGTTCGTCGTGAATTATTGAACCGGTCCAAAGAAGAAACAACAAATCCGCAGCACTCGACCCACCAACAACCCCTCCTCCCATCCGAAGAAGAAATCACCCACCACCACCAACAACCCCTCCTCCCATCCGAAGAAGAAATCACCCACCACCACCAACAACCCCTCCTCCTATCCGAAGAAGAAATCACCCACCACCAACAACCCCTCCTCCCATCCGAAGAAGAAATCACCCACCACCACCAACAACCCCTCCTCCTATCTGAAGAAGAAATCACCCACCACCACCAACAACCCCTCCTCCTATCCGAAGAAGAAATCACCCACCACCAACAACCCCTCCTCCTATCCGAAGAAGAAACAACAAATCCACAGCACCGCCAACCCCTCCTCCTATCCGAAGAAGATATCACCCACCACCAACAACCCCTCCTCCTATCCGAAGAAGAAATCACCCCCCACCAACAACCCCTCCTCCTATCCGAAGAAGAAACAACAAATCCACAGCACCAACAACCCCTCCTCCTATCCGAAGAAGAAATCTCTAACCACCTATCCGAAGAAGAAACAACAAATCCGCAGCACTCTACCCACCACCAAGAAGAAGAAACAACAACTCCACACGGCCAGTCCTTTGAAGAAGAACCTCTAACTGAAAGAACCACTACCAACCTCCAATCTGAAGAAGAAATAACCCACCAATCTGAAGAAACCACCCGAGGCCAGCCCATTGAAGAATGCCCAGAGAGGAATGAGAAACCCCCATCATTTCCCGATGATATGTACCTATGTAAGGTGTGTCTCGATAATAGGATGGACACTGTCATCTTACCTTGTACACATATGGTGACCTGTGCATCCTGTACTCTTGTTATCTATAAATGCCCCATCTGTCGGGAAGATATAAAATTCACGGTCAAACCCATAATGAGCTAGGGGATTCCCACGGCAATCAACTCGCCGATCAAGGATTTGGAATTGTTCAAACTAAAAGGAATGGATTTTTTGCTTTATCCCGCTAAAGGTTATAAAGGCAGGCAGTTGGGATGATTGTTCAAATTTACCTGGTAAAAGATGTCTGGTAAAGTCACCGAGCGAAAAAGTGCACCCGCCGAATCCAAAAGACGATCCTGTTTCCAAAAATGGTACCAGTTCAGGAGTGGTTATATAAACAAACTACCAATGTACTACTCCCTATGCCTCAAACGCGGGGATATAGATAAGCTCAAAGGATTGACAATGTCGTCATAGACTCGGAGGATAACTACAATCAGCAGCCGTCGTCTCAATCATCTTACTTTATTGGAGGCACGGGCGATGTTATTTGGGCTACTAACATCCAAAGTAGATTCACCAAAAATCCAATATCTACCCTAAAGGTGGGAGATTTTGTCATGTGTCTGAGAAATGAAAAAAATGATGAAAAGTATCGCTTCGTTTTCGTCAAGAGTGCTGTGGAATCTTCTATACCCGACAGTGCTGTAGCTGATCGTGTCCCCTGGATCGAAAGCGAAAAGGAGTATACGCTATATCGCGAGGATGAATTTAGTCAACGCCCCCAGAACCGGGTTCAAGAGGAGAAGGATCACAGATACACCTCTTCCAATGAACTCTTCATTGCCGAGAGAGAAACCATCCGACAAAACGACAATATAGAGTTCCAGTATTTGGAGCGAGTCAACAATGTATACACCGCAGAAACTTACCCCTTCACCGATAACGGTGGTAGGAACTTTTTTCGAAATGTCGCCAAATATTACTTTAAAAATAACCCGAGGGGGAGGGTGGTTATTCACGGTCTCACGTGTGAAGGGTTGGCGGAATGGATCGACATTAAAACTGGAAAAATTACGGTGTTGATGAAACCTCAAGAGAAATTTGATAAGCTGCGCCACATGTTGTCGAATTATCCAACTAAATATTGGCCATGTGCCGTTTTCTTTCCCGCTTTCATGACCGACATGCGGCTGAAGGGTGGTATCAATCTCACCCCTCTTCTCCTGGACTGCACACTTCTCCAATTACCACCATGGGAACGGGTTACTTCTAAGGATATTGCATTTGTGATAATGTTCGCGTTTGAGGAGGAGGTAATGAAGAAAAACGAAGATGTCTCAAGCCTGAATTATAGCATCCAACAATGTTTTGGTATACCTCCTAAATTTGTATTTCAGTATCCCAAGATGTCTAAAGCCTGAATGTTTGTTAAGCCTATTAGGGATATTTTAAAGCCTTTGTTACCATTAGGGAAACCTATAATAGTTAAGTTAATTTTCAACCTCTGCTGTGGGCAAAACAACTCATTTTGTATTAAGTGGTTATTTTTGACCATGTTGATGTAACTTATTCGGATTAAAAAACTTTGATTAATTAACTGGTGTTTTTTTACTAGATTGACCATGTTTATATAACTGGGGAGAACTGAAAGAAACCGGGGGTTCATTTTTGACCTGAAACGGAACGAGGAGAGTCAAGGTGGAAAGAAAACACGTTTTCTGGTTAAATAAAGTTTATTGTAAACACGTGACCAATACGGCTCTAAATAAAACAAAGGGTCGTACACCCCTAAGCGGCCAAACATGTGCCGCTTTCATGACCGACATGCGGCTGAAGGGCACACTTCTCCAATTACCACCATGGGAACGGGTTACTTCTAAGGATATTGCATTTGTGATAATGTTCGCGTTTGAGGAGGAGGAGGTAATGAAGAAAAACGAAGATGTCTGCATCCAACAATGTTTTGGTATACCTCCTAAATTTGTATTTCAGTATCCCAAGATGTCTAAAGCCTGAATGTTTGTTAAGCCTATTAGGGATATTTTAAAGCCTTTGTTACCATTAGGGAAACCTATAATAGTTAAGTTAATTTTCAACCTCTGCTGTGGGCAAAACAACTAATTTTGTATTAAGGGGTTATTTTTGACCATGTTGATGTAACTTATTCGGATTAAAAAACTTTGATTAATTAACTGGTGTTTTTTTACTAGATTGACCATGTTTATATAACTGGGGAGAACTGAAAGAAACCCGGGGTTCATTTTTGACCTGAAACGGAACGAGGAGAGTCAAGGTGGAAAGAAAACACGTTTTCTGGTTAAATAAAGTTTATTGTAAACACGTGACCAATACGGCTCTAAATAAAACAAAAGGGTCGTATATATATAATAACCCCTAAGCGGCCAAACAATATTTATTGACCCATGCCACACATTCAGATTGTGTTATTTGTTTTTCACCTCAATACCAAATTTGTTCAAGGCACTAATCATCTTCTCCCTGTTGTGAAAAAGGTTCTTGAACATACTGCTCTCTTTTCGAAACTTGTTCAGGCCATTCAAGAGTGTGTTGAGATCATTGCTATTGATAATAGAAACGTATCCCAAATTGTAAACGTGTCCACTTGGTGGTAGTGGTAGTCGTGGTAATTTAGTGTATTCATCATCCAATTTTGAATTATACTTCAACTTAACTAAAGGTGGTGGCTGCTTTCGTCGTCTGGAGACGGAACGTGTAACCATTCACTGGCCGTCACCGTCCCTCCTAACTCCCTCATCTAATTGTTGTTCTTTGACAATATTAACTGGTTCCCTTTTTTTAGGTGTAGTAGGTTCATCATCCTTCTGTGCTGATTGTGGCTTCGGCGATGGGGTGGCAATAAAATTCCTTTTTTTAGGTGTAGTAGGTTCATCATCCTTCTGTGCTGATTGTGGCTTCGGCGATGGGGTGGCAATAAAATTCCTTTTTTTAGGTGTAGTAGGTTCATCATCCTTCTGTGCTGATTGTGGCTTCGGCGATGGGGTGGCAATCAAATTATCTCTCCAACTCCATGGTTCGCTATCATTAATCATGCTGGTTAAATCAGCGACGCTGTTGTCTAAATCAGCGGTATATTTCAAATCCAATTGTAGCGACTGGGGCCTCAGCACTATAAGCTTAGTAGGTTGGTTTTGGTGGGTTGGTTTGGTTGTAGTAGTCATCGCCTACTGGTGATGGTGGCTTGAGTACGAGTGGTGTAAACCTTGTACCACCACCCTTATATGTGTGTGTATGTGTGTGTGTGTGTGTGTACAGACACCAACCCTCTAACGGGCAAACGACACACCAATCCACAAATAGTTAGTTGCACGAACGTGTTCATTTTGGTAATGTCGGGCCATTCTCTATCAACACCGGAGATACTCCCGTCTTCTTTTGCGAGTAGATTCCCCGTATTACGGAATTGCACAGTTGAGAGGCCTTTACGGCCATCCGAGAGACGGCCAAACATCGCTTTTCGATTAGGGGACCCGAACCGTCGGGGTCTAAGATTCAGGGAACATTTTACGGTCTTGTACTTTTTGTTGACAGTGGTGGTGGTGCCATCTCTTTTTCATGGCCGAATGTGGCCATTATATCCCTTAATATATAAACACATATCTATATAGGAAAGTTATATAAACATGGCCAATCTAGTTAAAAAAACAGTTAATTAGTCATTTTTTAATCCGAATAAGTTACATAAACAGGGTCATTGAAGCATTCTGCTAAAGGGTTAAAACATTATAATTTCAACCCTACCGCATAAGGCCATTTTGTCCAGCTAAAGGGTTAAAGGTTTAATTATGGGTCTGAAGCTGAATTTTATATCTTCACGACATTGATAGAAAGAGGTGTACAAGGTAGGAATACAGTGTCCATCCTATTATCCGAACACACCTTACATAGGTAATCATGGGGAAATGATGACTGGTCTCGGGTCGTTTCTTCAGATTGGAGGTTGGTAGCGATGGTTTTGGGTGGTGATTGGAGGTTCTTCTTCAATGGACTGTCCGTGGGACGTTGTTGTTTCTTCTTCGGGTGTTGGAATAGAGTGCTGTGGATTTGTCGTTTTCTTCTTTGGGTGGTGGGTCGAGTGTTGCGGATTTGTCGTTTATTCTTCGGACCGGTTCAACAATAATTCACGACGAGTATCCCTTTCCATGTCCCAAAATATAGCCTCTATGAATGGCTCCAGGTTAAAGAAGGGCAGGATCATGGCAACGTGTCCAGGTGGTGGGGGTGGGTCGGATTTATTGTTTCTTCTTCGGGTGGGGGTGGGTAGAGTGCTATGGATTTGTCGTTTCTCCTTCGGATAGGAGGAGGAGGAGTTCTTCTTCGGGTGGGGGTTGGTGGTGGGGTAGAGTGCTATGGATTTGTCGTTCCTTCTTAGGAGGAGTTCTTCTTCGGGTGGGGGTTGGTGGTGGGTCGAGTGTTGCGGATTTGTCGTTTATTCTTCGGACCGGTTCAACAATAATTCACGACGAGTATCCCTTTCCATGTCCCAAAATATAGCCTCTATGAATGGCTCCAGGTTAAAGAAGGGCAGGATCATGGCAACGTGTCCAGGTCGGATTTATTGTTTCTTCTTCGGGTGGGGGTGGGTAGAGTGCTATGGATTTGTCGTTTCTCCTTCGGATAGGAGGAGGAGGAGTTCTTCTTCGGGTGGGGGTTGGTGGTGGGGTAGAGTGCTATGGATTTGTCGTTCCTTCTTAGGAGGAGTTCTTCTTCGGGTGGGGGTTGGTGGTGGGTCGAGTGTTGCGGATTTGTCGTTTATTCTTCGGACCGGTTCAACAATAATTCACGACGAGTATCCCTTTCCATGTCCCAAAATATAGCCTCTATGAATGGCTCCAGGTTAAAGAAGGGCAGGATCATGGCAACGTGTCCAGGTGGTGGGGGTGGGTCGGATTTATTGTTTCTTCTTCGGGTGGGGGTGGGTAGAGTGCTATGGATTTGTCGTTTCTTCTTCGGATAGGAGGAGGAGGAGGAGTTCTTCGGGTGGGGGTTGGTGGTAGGGTAGAGTGCTATGGATTTGTCGTTCCTTCTTAGGAGGAGTTCTTCTTCGGGTGGGGGTTGGTGGTGGGTCGAATGTTGCGGATTTGTCGTTTCTTCTTCAGACCGGTTCAACAATAATTCACGACGTGTATCCCCTTCCATATTCCAAAATGTAGCCTCTATGAATTGGCTCCAGGTTAAAGAAGGGCAGGATCATGACAAAGTGTCCAGGTGGTGGTGGTGGGTAGAGTGCTACGGATTTGTTGTTTCTTCTTCGGATAGGAGGAGGGGTTGGTGGTTAGCGATTTCTTCTTCGGATAAGGAGGAGGGGTTGGTGGTTAGCGATTTCATCTTCGGATAGGAGGAGGGGTTGGTGGTGGGTCGGATTTGTTGTTTCTTCTTCAGACCGGTTCAACGAGTATCCCTTTTCATGTCACGAAGTATAGCCTCTATGAATGGCTCCAGGTTAAAGAAGGGCAGGCCAGTCTGTACCAATTTAGTTTTGAGGACCTCACGAACCTTCGGTTCTGGGAATCCCATTGTCACCACAGCCCGCGCCATATCCAGCTCCATTAATGAGTCCAATTCCAGTTCGGTGATAGGCGGTGGTGGCGCGGTGGTGGATGATGGGCGACGAATATACATCTGATCAATAAATCCCTTACCCTTTTTCAACAGGACAAAGTTACAGTAGGGATACCAGCGAGCATGTTCATTCCAAGGGATATTATTGGTCTCCCAGTTTCGTAGACCGTTACCACAATGGAAACATCTCACGTGATCACTCAAACCACAGTAATAGAAGCCGGCCTCGGATAATTCCGCGGGCTTCTGTTTCACCCGTTCTGGCCATCCATTATAGCTATAGAGAAGATTTTTATACGTGATATAGTCGGGTCGTTTGGGAGCACTATGTTTCGGGAGACCCATTGCCTCGAGTTGGTCGAGGGGGGGGCATTTTCTCTCCGAGTATGATCCGGGCACAGATCCGCAGACATCCTCGGAAAGAACACTGATAGCCTTGGGAAAAGGATATAGTCGGGTGATGATGTGACCCTGCCTGAGTGGAATATTCCCCACTGGTTGTCCCTTCACAAATGGACAGCGGGGAGAGTGACGTTGATGTTCGCTTCGTGGTGTATCGGTCTTCTCCCAGGCACCAACAATCCCCCTACAAAACACACAGGCGCAGTGATCCTCTGTTCGCAGATAATAAAATCCATCGCGGGCAAGGTCGTTGGGGCTCAACCATAAACTTGGCCAGTCGATGAACGTGGCCAGTCTTTCCTTTTCGAATCTCAGACTATCATATCCCAAAAATATCTGGGAGAGTTGCGTGATTTCGGCCATCTCCTTGAATCCTGAAAGAGAAATAATGAATTATTTTTACAGTCTTGGTGGGTCATATTGGGGGAAGCTCTCGGAAAAGGAGACTTATTTCATCCAAAGGATAATTATAATAATATTTCCACAGATTCGAGAAAAGTAGAAAGAAGACCACCCCGAAACTCAAAAAAATTACCCAAAAGACGAGATTGATTTCTCCAACAATATCCACATTACAAAGAGGAATCAAGGTAACTAGCCTAGTTATTTAGGGTGATTTTAGCTCTATTATATGTCTCGTTCTTCTTTCGACGGTAAAACCTCAAAATGTAGTCCCTGAGACTCTTTGGTATGTAAAAGCAGAAAGAAGACCACCCCGAGACTCAAAAAATTACCCAAAAGACGAGACTGACTTCTCCAACAATATCCACATTACAAAGAGGAATCAAGGTAACTAGCCTAGTTATTTAGGGTGATTTTAGCTCTATTATATGTCTACGTCTCGTTCTTCTTTCGACGGTAAAACCTCAAAATGTAGTCCCTGAGACTCTTTGGTATGTAAAAGCAGAAAGAAGACCACCCCGAGACTCAAAAAATTACCCAAAAGACGAGACTGACTTCTCCAACAATATCCACATTACAAAGAGGAATCAAGGTAACTAGCCTAGTTATTTAGGGTGATTTTAGCTCTATTATATGTCTACGTCTCGTTCTTCTTTCGACGGTAAAACCTCAAAATGTAGTCCCTGAGACTCTTTGGTATGTAAAAGCAGAAAGAAGACCACCCCGAGACTCAAAAAATTACCCAAAAGACGAGACTGACTTCTCCAACAATACAAAGAGGAATCAAGGTGGATAAAGAAACGTGTTTTCTGGTTAAATAAAGTTTATTGTAAAAATACCACACCAGGAGGCGTCTGAATATAAAAGGTCGTATATAACCCCGAAGCGGCTATGTATAGAAAGATTGATTTCATTGACCTGCGATACTAATTTGTTATACTATTATTTTTGAATTCTTCCATCTACCAACGGTGAATGGTAGATTTCATTCATGTTAGCTGTCAGAGCCAATGTTAGCCATTTTAGTGTCTCCCTTTCATTGTCCAAAAGACTGTCCGCAAATCCTTGTGGGGTACAGATAGGAATGGTGAGACCCAATTCCTGATAATACTCCAACCACGCCCGCCACATGAAAAATCTTTCGTATAGAAAGACTGATTCTATTGGGCCCCTCTTTCGCTTCGGAATAGTGAAAGGGAGGACCCTCGACACCGCCTGTTTAACGTTATTGTAAAAGGGATATCGGGAGACCTCTCCCTCAAGCCTTCGATATTTTGGCGGGCTCTTTTCCCGGGGATTTATGAAAGAGAGGACCCGAGATACTATTTTGTTAACATTTTGGTAGAATGGTGAGACCTCTACAATATAGTCCAGCCCATACCTTTGATACCAATTCTTTATTTTCCCCTTCACATTTCCACATTGCCAAAACTCAACATGATGAGGTTCCGAACTTGTGTGTAATTGGTACGCCTCTTTCCAAATATCTTGGCTTAACTTATTTATAGTTAACGAGACGTGAAAATGGTGTAGAGTGTACCCTATAGATTGGCCTATTGTATACATGGATAGGTCGTGTAGGTTGATAATTGTCCCCAGGTACCAATTCAATTCTACCCAGCGGTGGTGGAGAGCTTTGCGAAAATTGTCGCTAACGCGAGAACGGTGTTGGAAGACGGCGGTGTAGTGTCGGTGTATCTCGAAGAAATCCCACAATACCCATACCAATTCTTCCATGGTTGCTCCTCCTATATGAACCAGCTCTCGGTCGGGTTCCGGTGGGGAGACGACATTCAACAGCTCACTCTCCAACATGTTCTCGGAAACCGCCCGCTCCAGCAGACGACGGTTGACGGCTTCGCGTAGATCCATGGGCCACATGTGTTTCACCACGAAGGCTGTCAGGAGTATCACCTTATCCCGCTTCTCCATAGCTGACTCACAGTTGATAATCGACCATGTCTTTACGAAGATGGGGTGATCATATTTTGGACACGACGAACGAAGGATACGTATAATGTCATCCAGAGAAGAAGAACCCAATGAGGAGGCCATGACTATCTCATTGGGGGTTGGTGATCGCCCTTTATATAATTATACCCTTTAGCGAACAAAACAAAAAAAAAATTTCGTTATCCAAATGTATATAACACGGATATCAAATCCTTTTCACTATCCAAAAGATTGTCTGTAAATCCTTGTGAGATGTAGATAGGAATTGGGAGCCCCGTTTTTATTTTAACGGCTCTATGGTGCTCCAACAAGGCCCGCCATGCGAAATATCTTTCGTTTAGAAAGATCGTTTTCATTGGCCCCCTCCTTCGCATCGGAATAGTGAAAGAGAAGACCTGAGATACTAATTTTTTAACATTATTATAGAATGGGTATCGTGGGACCTTTCCAATCATTCTTTTAAACCATGGCTCACTCTGTGGCTCCGGAATAATGAAAGATCGGACCTCCGATACTAATGTTTTAATATTTTTGTAGAGTGGGTATCGTGAGGCCTCTACCATATCGTCCAGCCCATACCTTTGATACCAATTCTGCAATTTTTCATTCACATTTCTACACTGCCAAAACTCAATATGATGAGGTTCCGAACTCACATGTAATTGGTACGCCTCGTTCCAAATATCTCGGCTTAAATTATTTATGGAGACGTTATGATGATGATGATGTAAAGTATACCCTATAGATTGATCTATCGAATACATGGAGAGGTCATGTAGTTCGATAACCCGATCCATTTGCTCATTTTGGTCTATATTAGCTTGGTTAAAAATGTCCTTGACACGAGAACGGTGTTGGAAGACGTCGGTATAGTGCCGATGTATCTCAAAGAAATCCCACAAAATAATCACCAAATGTACAGGCATTGTAAATATATTTTCCTCCACATTTTCATCCCGGTCGGGATCCGGTGGGGAGATGACATCTAACAGGTGACTCTCCAACATGTTCTCGGAAACCGCTCGCTTCAGCAGATAATGGTTGATGGTTTCGCGTATATCCATGCACCACATACGTTTCACCACCAAGGCTGTCATGAGTATCACCTTATCCCGCATCTCCATATTTGACTCAGTTCGGTTGATACTCAACCACATCTTTACGAATGGGTCACATTCTGGGAAGGTTGGGTGTCTCGTATAAGTGGGACATGACATGTGAAGGAAATGTATGATATCCTGCAGCGAATAAACCACCAACCCCAATGAGGAATAACCCATCCACTCGGACTCCATGACTATAATAATGAGGTGGAGACAGGGAGAACTGACACTAGATGAGATGCAGTTACCCTTTTATCTGATTGGTAGAGTTAAATTGTCGTTAAGAAATACAAAAATATTTATTAGATTTTAGAAAAATACCCTTTACTCCAGATTATTATTGTTGTTAATGAGGAGGAGGCCATGACTATCTCATTGGGGGTTGGTGATCACCCTTTATATAATTATACCCTTTAACTAAAAAAACAAATTGTTCGTTATCCAAATGTATATAACACGGATATCAAATCCTTTTCACTATCCAAAAGATTGTCTGTAAATCCTTGTGAGATGTAGATAGGAATGGTGAGCCCCGTTTTTATTTAACGTCTCTACGGTGCTCCAACAAGGCCCGCCATGCGAAATATCTTTCGTTTAGAAAGATCGTTTTCATTGGGGAGATGACATCCAACATGTTCTCGGAAACCGCTCGCTTCAGCAGATGATGGTTGACAGTTTTGCGTTGATCCATGTACCACATATATTTCACCACGAAGGCCGTCATGAGTATCACCTTATTCCGCATCTCCATATTTGACTCACTTTGATTGATACTCAACCACATCTTTGTGAAGGGGTCACATTCTG
Organism: Lithodes maja; assembly: GCA_037953745.1. Classification (NCBI taxonomy): domain Eukaryota; kingdom Metazoa; phylum Arthropoda; class Malacostraca; order Decapoda; family Lithodidae; genus Lithodes; species Lithodes maja. The sequence goes on from JBAKBP010036109.1 coordinate 14,304, forward strand.
GGAAGGTTGGGTATCTCTTATAATAGGGGCATGACTTGTGAAGGATATGTATGATATTCTGCAGAGTATAACCCATTATTGTTAAATTGGACTTCGTGAGGTGGAGACATTGCTTTTTATCTGATTATCATCAGAGTTATCAAGAAAAAAAAAGTGCTAGATTTTATCTAGCGATTGGTTAGAAAAAATATACACTTTATTCCAGATTATTATTATTCAAATTGGTCCAAATGTTATTAGAAGCCTTGATATTACAGACAGAACTTGCCACTAAATCGAATTCAGCTATTGTATCGGAAATGTAGCTAAATTTAATACCATTGACAACAGTAATTAATAGTTTCAATCGTTTGCCCATTTTGCCGACTGTCAAATATGATGCATATTTGGCAAAGTGGTCAGACCCTCAAACGATTTACGCAAATGGTCAAAAGGCACAAATGATTTGACAAAACGAGCAATTTGCCTACTTAGGCATGAGTTCGGACCCTCGACACCGCCTGTTTAACGTTTTTATAAAAAGGGGTATCGGGAGACCACCAACACCATCCTATTTAAATGTCTTTGTTTTCATAGTGGGAGATAACTGGGGTTTGATAGAAGAACCACCAACACCATCCGATTTAAATGTCTTTGTTTTCATGGTGGGAGATAACTGGGGTTTGATAGAAGAACCATCAATACCACCATCTATGGTTGATATCTTATTTTTTATGTTGGATGATATCTCCGCAACTTCCTCCTCAGCATGAACAACAGTATCAGTATCATCTGTGATATAATCAACAGTAACAGCATTAGTAAAGCATCAGAATTTAGGGTATTCATTGGTACTATTACTGGTGCTGATAACTTTACTAGCCCGCCTCAGCCTTTTTATATGAACAATAGGGGTGTAATGTAATGTGGACGAGAGGTGGTCTGAGGATTTATATGCAGCCAATCACAGGCCCAAACTAGTAATTATTCAATCCACTGGCCACACCCCTCAAGGCCCAAATCGTAATCTAAGACTTTGGTCTATCTGTAATCGTGAGTTCAGGTTCTCAACTGGCTACACCACACCATGCTGCACACACGTGACGGAGGTGTGAGTAGTACGGCTCTGAATAAAAAAGGGTCATATATAAAAAACCCGGAGGTTAGCAATGGTAGATTTCATTCATGTTAGCTGTCAGAGCCAATGTTAGCCATTTTAGTGTCTCCCTTTCATTGTCCAAAAGACTGTCCGCAAATCCTTGTGGGGTACAGATAGGAATGGTGAGACCTAATTCCCAATAATACTCCAACCACGCCCGCCATATGAAAAATCTTTCGTATAGGAAGATTGATTTCATTGGCCCCCTCTTTCGCTTCGGAATAGTGAAAGGGAGGACCCATGACACCACCTGTTTAACGTTATTGTAAAAGGGATATCCGGAGACCTCTCCCTCAAGCCTTCGATATTTTGGCGGGCTCTTTCCCCGGGGATTTATGAAAGAGAGGACCCGCGATACTATATTGTTTACATTTTGGTAGAATGGCTCTACCTCTATCATATAATTCAGCCCATACCTTATATACCAATTCTTTAATTTTTCCTTCACATTTCCACATTGCCAAAACTCAACATGATGAGGTTCCGAACTTGTGTGTAATTGGTACGCCTCTTTCCAAATATCTTGGCTTAACTTACTCATGGTTAATGAGACGTGAAAATAATGTAGATTATACCCTATAGATTGGTTCATTGAATACATGGATAGGTCGTGTACTTCGATAACCCCCTTCAGGTAACTGTTCAAGTCTATATTATAGTGGTTAATTCTGCGAAAATTGTATCGGAGAGTTCTGCGAAAATTGTCTCTAACGCGAGAACGGTGTTGGAAGACGGTGGTGTAGTGTCGGTGTATCTCGAAGAAATCCCACAACACCAACACCAATTCTTCCATGGTTGCTCCTCCTATATGACCCAGCTCTCGGTCGGAAAAAATAATGTTTGTAATTTTTCCATTGGATTCCTGTGGGGAGACGACATTCAACAGCTCACTCTCCAACATGTTCTCGGAAACCGCCCGCTCCAGCAGACGACGGTTGACGGCTTCGCGTAGATCCATGGGCCACATGCGTTTCACCACGAAGGCTGTCAGGAGTATCACCTTATCCCGCTTCTCCATAGCTGACTCATGGTTGATAATCGACCATGTCTTTACGAAGATGGGGTGATCATATTTTGGACACGATGAATGAAGGATACGTATAATGTCCTCCAGAGAAGAAGAACCCAATGAGGAGGCCATGACTATCTCATTGGGGGTTGGTGATCGCCCTTTATATAATTATACCCTTTAGCGAACAAAATAAAACACTTTTCGTTATCCAAATATATATAACACGGATATCAAATCCTTTTACAAGAGGTGGAAAAGAAACGAATTTTTCTGGTTAAATAAAGTTTATTATAAACAAAGAAAAAGAGAGTTCTCTCACTCTTATAATTACCTCTCCAAAATTAGCTTTCTACCCACAGCTAACTCAAAGACAACTGCCGAGGTTGAAGTGACTAAACTAAAGGTTTCTAAATACACCCCAAAGGTTAGCAATGCTAGATTTCATTCATGTTAGCTGTCAGAGCCAATGTTAGCCATTTTAGTGTCTCCATTTCATTGTCCAAAAGACTGTCCGCAAATCCTTGTGAGGTACAGATAGGAATGGTGAGATCCAATTCCCGATAATACTCCAACCACGACCGCCACATGAAAAATCTTTCGTATAGAAAGATTGATTTAACATGTTCTCGGAAACTCTTTCATTTAGAAAGATCGTTTTCATTGGGCCCCTCCTTCGCATTGGAATACTGAAAGATAAGACCTGCGATAGTAATTTGTTTACATTATTTTGAACATTATTATAGAATGGGTATCGCGGGACCTTTCCACTCATTCTTTTACACCATGGCTCACTCTGTGGCTCCGGAATAATGAAAGAGAGGCCCTCCGATATTAATGTTTTAATAGTATTGTATAATGGGTATCGTGAGGCCTCTACCATATCATCCAGCCCATACCTTAGATACCAATTCTTCAATTTTTCATTCACATTTCTACATCGCCAAAACTCAATATGATGAGGTTCCGAACTCACTTGAAATTGGTACGCCTCATTCCAAATTTCTCGGCTTAAATTATTTATGGTGATGTGATAATAATAATGATCACTTCGGTTGATACTCAACCACATCTTTGCGAAGGGGTCACATTCTGGGAAGGTTGGGTATATCTTATAATAATTGGGACATGACTTGTGAAGGATATGTATGTTATCTTGCAGAGTATAACCTGTTATCGTTAAATCGGACTTCATGACTACAACATTGAGGTGGAGACATTACCTTTTATCTGATTGGTAGAATTAAATTGTCATCAGAGTTACCAAGAAATAAAATAGTGCTAGATTTCATCTAGCGATTCAACATGGTTAGAAAAATAAATACCCTCTACTCCAGATTATTATTATTCAAATTGGTCCAAATGTTGCTAGAAGTCTTGATATTACAGACAGAACTTGCCACTAAATAGAATTCAGCTAATGTAGCGGAAATGTAGCTAAATTTAATAGCATTGACAACAGCAATTAATAGTTTCAATCGTTTGTCCATTTTGCCGACTTTGTCAAATATGATGCATATTTGGCAAAGTGGTCAGACCCTCTAACGATTTGCTCAAATGGTCAAAAGGCACAAACGATTTGACAAAACGAGCAATTTGTCTATTTAGGCACGACAACCCTAAAAACTAGGCTAATTAACATTGAATTGACAAAATCATATTTTCTCAAAAACTATTTTCTGAGATTGGACACTAAAGTGAATTGGTCTTGTATGGTGGAGACACAAAACACGATTTAGAGCCAATATAACTGGGCTATCTTAATACACGAGAGGTAGACATATAATAGAGCTAAAATCACCCTAAAAACTAGGCTAATTAACATTGAATTGACAAAATAATAATTTCTCAAAAACTATTTTCTGAGATTGGACACTAAAGTGAATTGGTCTTGTATGGTGGAGACATAAAACGGGATTTAGAGCCTCTATAACTGGGCTATCTACATGAGAGGTAGACATATAATAGAGCTAAAATCACCCTAAAAACTAGTCTAATTAACATTGAATTGACAAAATAATATTTTCTCAAAAACTATTTTCTGAGATTGGACACTAAAGTGAATTGGTCTTGTATGGTGGAGACATAAAACGGGATTTAGAGCCGCTATAACTGGGCTATCTACATACATGAGAGGTAGACACATAATAGAGCTAAAATCACCCTAAAAACTAGGCTAATTAACATTGAATTGACAAAATAATATTTTCTCAAAAACTATTTTCTGAGATTGGACACTAAAGTGAATTGGTCTTGTATGGTGGAGACATAAAAACGGGATTTAGAGCCTCTATAACTGGGCTATCTACATACACGAG
>JBAKBP010036110.1:0-15000 GCA_037953745.1 Lithodes maja
GTCTATTCAAGAAGTGATAACGACCATTAAGCTACCAATGTGCAAGGGCTATCATATCAAAACATAAACTAGAGACATGTAGCAAGCTAAAAACACCTAAGAGAATTAGTCACCCCGGGTGGTACCGATATCCCAAAATTCGGGTCTTGGCTCATGGACTATATAGGCTACGTATATTTTTTGTATCAATGAATAAACCCTACCGCACAATTTACCCTAGTCTATATTACTGTAGCCTATGCTATTATATGTTTAATGATAGCAATTATATTATAATTGATCAACCTAATGGACTGGTAGGTTATTGCTTAATACGAATTAGTCATCTCAAAGCCCCCTCTAAACACACACACACTCTCTCGCTTTCTCTCCATATATCCTACCTACAGACTGGAACAAGACCTCACGGGCTTCACTGTTCATTGTAAAGCGGTGAATGTTAAGGCTCTCAGCCTATGCCCGAGAGGAAGTAAGTTGGAATATAGAAAAAAAAAAAAAAAAAAAAAATACTGACACATCGTAATTATCACTCATTGCCCCCATCACGAAATTTCTTAAACCATACGTCTTTTACTTTGCTAAATTAATTAGTTGCAAGTTTAGCTCACTAGATAACATACTGAGTATCTTGTTATAGAAATAGGTAGTGTAATAAATTCGTGCTTATCTATATCTATAGGTACTAACATTTAGTATTTGGTAACTTCACGTGACGTAGAATTAATGACAATATTGGCTAGTTCTTTTGGGGGCGATTACAATTGACCAGAATAAATTATAGCCTTTCTTTATTGCCTTATCTTATAAATACTAATCAAGATAGTTGTATAAAGATCGTCTGAGATTCCTAACATAGGAATTTGCTTCAGAAATTCAGGAAAACACGTAGCTCTAAATTAAATACCTGTGAAATCACGAGTAACCTAGCTTACGAGGAAACGGCAAATTCGAAGTATTACTTGAATAGTGAATGCCTACGCCATCTATTAGCAAAAATGTATCCAGGGTTTTAGAGAATGGGAAAGGGCTGAAGGGAGACGGGGCCAAGGGAGTTAGTTAGTTAGGGAGCAGTTAGTTAGTATCTACAAGTTATTGTATAATATCTTCCCTATGGTCTTTACTATAATTTATTGGATCCATTAGATTAAACCCAGTATAGTTTACAGTAGGTTGGGATACACGGACTATGTTTCTATGTTATTTTTGCTTGGTTATTGCTTTGGTTACGAAAATTTGACCTTGGCAACTATATTGGCATGACGGGAAAATCGAAATATTGGTAGTTCTTTTTCTGCATATGTGATTAAATTGTATTTTGTGGGTTTATTGATATAGACAAGGTTTGTTAAGGATGATCTACAATATTCGTCTATGATGTCAGATATAGAATAAATCGAGTATTTCTAGTTAATGTTAAATTAATTTCCTGGCAAAAATCGTCGGCTGTAGCCAGTCAAAAAGCTGATCACGTACTTCGTTGTACCATATCATCTTTTAAACAAAATTATATATATATATATATATATATATATATATATATATATATATATATATATATAAAGCAAAGAGTTGTCCAATACTTCCCTGTGTGTATCTAAATGAGTTATTATATAGATGGCAGGCATTAATTAAGTTACGAGATAGTGATTAATATTACCACGAGTTTTTGAACATCTCCGCGGCACTTTAACCCCGCCCCCTCAGTGACGTCATGCCAAAGAACTCACACACACATACGCACATACAAACCAACACACACACATGCCTACACACACACTCGGTAACTCGCTGAGTTTATGGGGTTGCTGTTTTCAGAGAGGGCTGCTCTCGGGTGGAATAACATGCGAGGTTGTGTGGGGGAGTTAAGGGGGGTGACCTGTTTTTGTTCTGTCCTTTTCTATCTTTCTCTGCCTTGTACCCATTTGGCCCCATTCAACCTACTGTTTTAAGAAGTTTATCCCCATCCAGGTGTCAATTGTTTACTGGTGAGCGGTAGCGAGCCAGCATATTTTTTATTGTTGTTTGACAGTAGGCTAAATTTGTCTAAATCTCCGGCGAAGCCGGATTTCTTCATATAATGCTGGCTCGCTATCGCTCGCCAGGAAGAAATCGACACCTAGATGGGGATAAACGTCTTAAAATAGTTGGCTGAATGAGACCGAATTGATACAAGCCAGAGAAAGAGAGAAAAGGAGAGAAATAACAGAAAGTAGGTCACCCCCCTTAAGGGTTGGTGGATATATGGATCAGGTTATATCCTAGTTATATAATATGGTATGAACCCAATTAATATATATATAGGAATTTCAACCACGTAAGATGAGATAATATATGGATGATGTTTGGGGACCCACGTACATAGAGAGGGCTGCCCTTGGGTGGCAGGATGTGCTGGATTGTGTGGGCATAAGGTACCAGCTAATTAATTCGTTTTATTCTGGCTATTAATAAACCATTTTCATCAACCTTAGCAGAGATCTTTAGAAAGCAAGATATTTGAGGGGAGGTACTTAGTTTGGTCCCTAGACCTCCATCAAGCTTAAAATTACACCCCCTTGAACCCCTTTCAAGATAAATTTGTACATTTTTCGGTAGAAAAATGTCCCGGCTGAAAGCCGGTTCCTCTTAAATAACAGGCTCGCTATCGCTCGCCAGGATAAAATCGACACCTAAATGGCACGAAAGGTCTTAAAATTGACAGAAATGAGTCGAAAGTTCTTAAAATCGTCAAAATAATGGGGCGAACGTCTTAAAACTAAAAAAGCAATGGGGCTAAACATGAGGGAGAAAGGGGTCAAGACAAAAATCCCTCTAGTGGAGATCTCCCCTTAAGTAGATAGATTTTACCCAAATGCTAGAGGTCCTTCCTAAGCTTTTTTTTTGGCTCGAACGTCCCTTGATTTTGGCCCTGTCACTCTTTCAACTATGGGGGAGGCACTCGCTATAGGCAGTTATGCCTTTTGCCTCCCTCAATCACATAGAAAAAAAAAAAAAAAAAAAAAGCTGTTACATTTGTCTAAGGCTAGCCAGAATTAAAACAAAATACAATGTTAATCATACGTTAGTCAATTGTTAAGCTATGTGTGTGTGTGTGTGTGTGTGTGTGTGTATGTGTGTGTGTGTGTGCCTCTGAGTAAACATTCCAGTGTGTGTGATTGTGTATGTGTGTGCCTGTGTATGAGTCTCCCTAGGTGTGTATATCTATGTGTGTATGTGTTTCTGTATGTGTGTGTTGCTATGTGTGTGTGTGCATGTGTTTGTCTCTGTGTGTGTAGAGGACGGGGGTACGGGGGGGGGGGGGGTTTCCTATCGTTCAATTAGCGGACACTATATTTAGACCTACACTAACGTTACTACTGCAACACATCCTTAATTATGCAAAAACGTAACCGATTTATATCATACAAAACCTTCTCAAAAAATTACCATCCTTGTATAAGTCACTTGATTTATACAACAGCACAAACACCATATTAATATAACTATAAACAGGAATAGAACAGAGAAAACATGGATAGTAGTGAAAAATGAAAGCAAGTAAATATTCAGCCTAGTCGCGTCGCCAAGTGCCAAAGACGATTATAGGCTATACGCCTATTTAATATCAATAAATACAACCTACTGCACAGTCTATCCTAGTATAACTTACTGTAGCCTATTGTATGTATAATTCAGTTATTGAAAGCAACCTAATGGAATGGCAGGCTGTTGTACGATTAACGTATAGGCCCTAATTATATGAACTGGACCCCTTTTAACTCTCACTCTCTGAGGCCCCCCCCCCCCCCCCTCTCTCTCTTTCAACCCGCGCCACAGTTACCACATCGTAATTTAGTCATTGGCCCCATCACAAAATTTCTTAAACCATGCGTCTTTTACTTTGCCAAATTCATTAGTTTCCAGTTTAGCTCATTATATAATATATTGAGTATCGAAATAGGTAGTGTAACAAACTCGTTATTAGATATAATTTATACAGTATAAAGGTACTAACATTTAGTATTTGGTAACTTCCTGTGACGTAGAATGAATGACAATATTGGCTAGTTCTTTTGGGGGCGATTGCAATTGAAAACTAATTAAATATATCCTATTTCTACTTCCTTAATGAAGTTAGTTGAATAAAGATCCCCCATGAATCTAGATCTAGTAATTACCTTCAAAACTTAAGGAATGGTGATATAGTTCCAAAATAAATGCTTACGAAATCACGAGTAGACTAGATTATGAGGAAACAGCAAGTTCGAGTAAATACATCAGAAGTGAATGCCTACGCCATCTGTTAGCAAAAATGTCTGAGTTTTGGTAGAGGGAGGGTGAGGAGCCAGATCTTATATTAATATTATCGAACATATCTCCTTATATGGTTCTTGTTAGCATTGACTGGCTATGTTCGATTAAACCCAGTATAGTTTAGAGTAAGTTAGACTAGGCTAGGATACACGGACTATGTTTCTGTGTTATATTTGCTTGGTTATCACTTTGGTTACGAGAATCAGACCTTGGCAACTTGTCGGCATGACGGAAAAATCGAAATATTGGTAGTTCTTTATCTGCATATGTGATTAAATTGTATTTTGTGGGTTTATTGATATAGACAAATTTGTTAAGGATGATCTACAATATTCGTCTATATTTCAGATATGGAAGAAATCGAGAATTTCTAGTTAACATTAAATTAATCACCTGGTAAAAATCGTCAGCTATAGCCAGTCAAAAAGCTGATTACGTACTTCGTTGTACCAACTGACACAAAATATCGTCTTTTAAACCAAATTGTAGTTGTATAAAATTATATATAGCAAAGAGATGTCCAATACTTCCCTGTATGTGTCTAAATAAATTATTAGATAGCTAGTAGGCATAAATAAAGGCCCAAGATCGTGATTAATATTACCAAGATTTTTTTAACATCCCCGTGGCACATATGCCCTGCCCCCCTCAGTGACGCCATGCCCAAGAACACATATACATACGTACACACACACACACCCAGGAACTCGTTGAGCTTGTGGGGTAGCTGTTTCCAGAGAGGGCTGCTCTTGGGTGGCATAACATGCAAGGTTGTGTGGGGGAGTTAGGGGTTGGTGGATAGGATCTAGTTATAGGAATAAAATAATTACGTTTTATGAACCTAAATATATAAAAATTAATAGATAAATCGGAATGTCAACCACGTAAGATGAGAAATATGGATGGTGCTTGGGGACCCACATAGGGCTGATCTTGGGTGGCACGATGTGCTGGGTTGGGCGGTCAAGGGATACGAGTTTACATGGGAGCTGGTAGGTAGGGGGAGGTTAATGGCAGAGAAGGAAGCTTTTTATTTGCGTAATTTTAAAGGTATTAACATTTTGAACTTGTTAACCCCTTCTGTACTGGGGACGTCTTTTTAATATTATTCTGGCTACTATTAGACGATTTTATTCAACTTAAAAAGGGGCTTCCAGGCTTCGAACTTTTTACCACCACAGATCCTACTTAAACGGCACAAAATCGTCTAAATGTAGCTAGAATAAAATTTAAAAATACGTCGCCGGTACAGAATGGGTTAAGTTAACAAAAAGTTGTGCTATACAGGTATGTGAGAGAGTTACACAGAGTTAAACAGATGCTCAAACCACACATACTCTGAGGTCCCTACTAGGTGGTCCGGCCTTAATACTGCTAGAGGACCTACTCAGGGACAGTTTTATAGTAGACAAATTAATCGGACAGCAAAATAAGAGAGAGAGAGAGAGAATGAAAGTGGACTGATAACATATAGAAGACTAATTCTTATGTATTCTACTGTGAGAAAAGTAGGCACACAGGGTCTTTAGAATGGAATGATGTGTGTGCATGTGTGTCTGTGAGATGGTCAGTTCATGTGTGTGTGTGTGTGTGTGTAAAGGCGCGGTTACACATGCCCGAGTTGCTCGAATCGGTGACAAAAGTTGCTCCGTGGAGCAACATTTGTGCCCCAAGCAACTTTTTCGGGACCCATTTGTCACCCGAATAGGGCAACTTTTGCGTCCCGAACGTACGGGACGCATCGCCTGTTGCGGCAACTATAAATATGGGTTGCATGCAATAGTAGTAATGCGATTACTATATATATGATGTGCAAGCATTAATATACTATGATAATGCTCAATCCTTAAATATATATGTCACCACAGTATAATATTCAATAGATTGGGATGAGAGAAAACGGTTTAATCAAGAAGTAGGCTACGGTATGAATGCGAAATTTCAAGTTTGTACAAATAGCCTACAATATCTTTAGGCAAGAATGGGAAGAATATTCTCAAGGGATTAAATGTATCTAATATCGGTTATCATAATCAACTTACAATTATAATTTGCAACAGTAAACGATTTGTTATAACTAAATATGAATAATAGCTTCGTTACTGCAATGGTTAGCCTAACACTTCCTGCAGTATTACAAATTATGTATTCTGTATGCTCTGTAATCTTGATTAAATACCGTATTTATGCATTATAGGTTCGGTTAATGCGACGTGCTAAATAGTAGGCTACTCTTTACATAACTTAGTAGCCTACATGTACAGTATACGGTAATAGTGTTTGGCGTGAATTAGTAGGCTATGTCGTGGAATATATTCCATATACAGTAGGCTATATTAAACTAAATAAGTTTTAATACTTTTAATGATAATGTGACAGGTGATATCCGAACCTTAAGAGCTATACAATACCACATGGAACACATCAAATCGTACATATAATACAGTAAACACAAGCAAGGTAAGAAATACTGTCACTGGGCCTGTAATTGGCTAAACCGGGTGAGCCCGGGCCAGCCAGTCTTCTCTCTCACTTACTTCTTGGTTTATCATATCTTTTCTTGCTTTATGATATATACGTTATTATTGTGTTTCCTGTGTTCTTTAAGAGCTCTTTAGATTCGGATAGTACTGTAATTTATTAAGTAATCATTTAAATTACTTAAATATATCTAGTTTAATGAATAAATAAGAAACAATACAGATAATAAATAAATTATCAGGGTAATGATAAGATAACCAATCATGAGCGTACTGCTGTTTCAACTGACTTATATATGCTCAGCTTTATCATAGGGATTGTGATGTATTAATAGCGTGACGGGAAGCTAAAACGGCCGAATTAAGACCAATTAATTTCGAAATGAAAACGAAGGTGTAGGCTACGGGAGATAGTGCTACGAGCAACTCTCTTCCTGCATGTGTAACCACTTGTTTTTGGGTCTCAGAAAAGTTGTCCGTAGCGGTGACAAAAGTTGCTTGGGTGGCAAAAATTTGGGTATGTGTAACCGCACCTTTAGCTGTTTCAGTGTCTTAAATTACAACCATACCACCACCACCACCTGTCCTAAACCATCTAATATATCTTATACTCTCCCTCTCTCTCTCTGGGTTTTATCATTTCGGCCCCATTCACCCTACTGTTAGGGGAGGCTCCACCTTTGTTGACCCTAAAGGCATCAGTTTTCATTTTTTTTTTTTTGGTATGCTAAAATCCTTCCTATAGTGTAGGAAAGTGAATGTGAAGAGTAGAATAATAATACTAATAATAATAATAGAAAACACTATCCGACACCGTATATAGCAACGCCGTAACTTTTATTGTATTATTATAGGCTATAATCCTTCCTACAGTGTAGGAAAGTGAAAGGGAAGAGGACAAAATCGACATCTGACATTCCCCCCTCCCCATGTACTCACCAACACAACAACAGTATCCATATAGATATAGATATAGATATACATATGTATATATGTATGTACTCTAGTGGCAAGCATCAAATTTCCACAGCTGACATCTATACTCCCCCTAGAGCCCTTCAAGATACCTTAGGGACTTACATAATATCGTAATAATAAATAATAAATAATAAAATATTTGATACAAAATATTTTAGTTACCCATTTAATTCCGTTTTCGTAGACGTGGCACGTCAGGTTGTAACCGAAAACGGTATTATGGCGGTAACTAAAATATTTCAACCGGACTCTAAAAAAATGTGCTCAAACTTTGATTGTTGATTTCTGAGAGATAATCTGAGATATGGTTTATCTACATCTAAGATACTAATATCTGCTGATTATTACTCTATATTGTTCATACTTTGCAGACATGTTCCATAGACCTCTACGCAAGTTTCTATTGAGGGAATTTGTGTTTACATATATATATATTTTTCAGCAAATATTTGTTGGTCATTATACAGGGCCCTTTTCCCATACACATACTTAGACAAGTATTTTCACAGCCTGTATGCAGAATTTGGGAAAACTGCTCAATGAAGTTGTAGGTGATATAGTTAGGCTACTGTACCAGAAAAACTGGGGATTTCTATGTGAAAAATTTAGGAGTTCTATAATTTAGAGTCGCGAACACTGAATTTCGCGGCTACGCGCGCGTGCACATAGGGTTATGAAAATTGCACCATATATTCCTTAAACCATTGGAATCAAATACATATATGTGTTTAAACAATCCTGGGTATACAGCTGGGATTAGCCTACAAAGGTGGAGCCTTCCCTTATTAAGACGTTTATCCTTATTAAGGTGTCAATTTTTTTCCTGGCGAGCGGTAGCGAGCCAGCATATTATAAAAACAAATTTTGACAGCAGACTAAATTTGTACATTTTTCGATAGAGACATGTCTCCGGCGAAGCCAGATTTCTCCATACAATGCTGGCTCATTATCGCTCGCCAGGAAGTAATCAACACCTGTATGGGGATAAATGTCTTAAAACAGTAGGCTGAATGGGGCTGAATGGATACAAGCCACAAAAAGAAAAGGAAAGAAGAGAAAATAAGCAGGTGAACCCCCTTATGCTGTTTCAGTGTCTCAAATTACAACCATACCACCACCAACTATCCTAACCCTTCAAATATATCTTATACTATCCTTATACTAATATATTATATTATTACAACCTATCACCTATCCTAACCTTTCTAATATATATTATACTATCCTTTTACTAATGTATTGTATCATTAACTATCCCCACCTATACTAAAGGAATCTAATATCCAACCTATCTAACATACCTTATCCTATTCTATCCTATATATAGATAGATAGATAGAATGTAGATAGATAGATACATAGATAGATAGATAGGAGAGAAAGAGAGAGAGAGAGAGAGAGAGAGAGAGAGAGAGAGAGAGAGAGAGAGAGAGAGAGATAAGTATATACCTGTGTTTGTGAGCTTCAAGTCAGCAAAACAAGCTAAAGTCTTCCTTCCGCAAGAAAGCTAAAAGAAAGTCAGCTAAGTGCTGTTACGATCGGGTCTCGTATAAATCAGTGGCTCTTATACATTGGACTAGACTGGCATAAATGCAACAACGGAAACGCTAGATCCAACCCCTGTTATATAATCCCGTCGAACAAAGAACACATATACCCTCCAGAGTTATATCTGCGATAGCGGGGTATCTTAACCCGCTGAGCCCCAGCTAGTTTGTAATAAAAGTCCCACCCAGGCCCAGAGGGTTGAATTTTTTTTCTTTCCAGAAACAATAGCGAATGGGTTAGGAATGAAGGAAAAACCACGAAAAACCGATCAAATAGCTCAAAAAATGGTCCTACAGAGCCCCCAAAAATGGATTTTACATGAGTACAAAATTGAAGGCAATTTCCCCCCAAAAAAGGTTTTTGCGTGCTCACGCGCACGCGGTTGGACTTTCAGAGTTTTCAACTATAGGCCTGGTTGCGTGGGATACTTACACAGTTCCCATACAAATATGAGCCCTCTAGGTGCCCTAGGACCGAAGTAATTAACCTGGACGCAACCATTGCGTCGCTGGGATTTAGCGTTACATACATTGCCGACGCAACACGTGCGACGCTGGGTCTCAGTGGGTTAACTCTCAGTATCTATGTGCTTCTACTATAGGCTGATGTTCTCTGAAACAGCCTATTACCTATTATGGTTGCTTAGTTATGGTACACAAGGAAAAGATAGTTAACTTAATTAAATCACAAGAGTGATCTAATGCAAACAAGAAGAAGGTTTACTTAACGTTACTTTAATCAATAATATCTGTCACTCCTTTATGAAACAAAGTGTTGTAAAGTCCTCAAGCACCGAACAAGGAATCTTCTGAATAATGTCGGATGCTACTAAGAAGAACGTATCGGAAATGGAACCACAAAATAGCAGGAGTCAGGACAATGCACGTGTAGGCTAAATACACAAAAAGGCTGGACATATAATGTTATTGGACACAAGAATATTATAAGCGGTGCAACTGTAATAATGCTCGCCACGAAAAAGTAGTACTCCCATTAAGGAAACCGGTCTATGCTGGTTGTGTCTCTCTACAGCAACCTAGACCTCAAAATGCTTGTGTAAAAATAATGGGTATGCATAAAAGAGTATATGATCTAATCCAGCTAATGTCTACCCGGGTTAATAAAGTCTAGCTGGGATGCGCAAAGGTACAGAATTCTGGTGGAGCAAGGCAGCTCCTAGCCTAGTGTGGACCTTGGGTCTGTGCGGCCTGATTACGTTAATATGAAGGGGTGCTCTCTTGAGGATTCTCGATCACAAGTATCGAGTATCCTCCTGGCGACCCTCAAAAGTAAAAGCAAATAGAGTTAGAACAGTGTTGGGTGGATTAGGCAAGCAGCCCTCACGCACTACACAGTCTAAACTCCAAGGTACACAGACAAAAGATCTACCCAGGTTACCCACAGAATCCGTAGTGTCGTGTAGCTCAAAAGTAGCCTACACACATTGAAAACACCAACAGCAAGGTACCTGATCCCTAGTCTAGCATTATTTAACCCTGCAGAAACATTAGTGACTGATGGAGACAGTCTGAGCAATACAATCTCCCAAAAAGACAATGACTATCTTCAACCTTAATCTAGTACATAAGAAATGTGAGATCCAGCATATAATACAGTCTGGCCACCAATTCAAGGTGTGAATGCAGAGAACCAGAGGGGGATTGATATTAATAAAAGGTGAGGAAGTAGTGGAAATGATAGAGGCAGTAGGAGAGAAAGATTCTAAGACAAGAGTGTGGGACAGTTCAAGGGAGATGCTTAGAGTATGCTGTCTGGGAAGGATCTGACAAGGATATTCCCATGGACCTCTTGGCTGGAGTCCCAGTTCGCAAGAATGGCACGAGGGCGCGCGACAGTCGCCCAGTAAGCAGCCGCATAGTAGGCAGTGTTAGGCAGGAGGCAACGAATCCCGCGAGGCCTATGTAAGGGGGCCAGTCACGCGCCACACTCACTACCAAGTCACACCACCTTGTCTCTCTCTCTCTCCTGCTCCCGCTCGCCTTCCCATCATTCAACTACTTAACACAATACTTTCAATTGACTAAATATAATAGAAAGGATTATGACAGACGGAAATAAAGAACAGTTCTGAACTGTCTGCAACACAAGCTTTCTCGAGAAGGAAAGTACACAATGATTGGTAAACTGTAGCTATATTCTCTGCCCTGGCGAGTCCTAGCGAGTAAGCCATGCGGTTCTGGGGGAAGCGGTGAGCGTCACACCCCACCCAAGATTTTTAAGAGGCTCCAACTATGAGTTCTAAATCTGACACGCAGAACCCATACAAAATTCGCCACTCCTAGCCACCCAGCAACAATGAAATGTAAAGCACAGTTCTCATCAAAATAACACATTATAAAAATTAACAACCCTTCCCAACACAATAGATTAAATTACATAGTTATGCTCATAAGAGCGAGCTTCACTAGCCCAGCCTTCTGAGAGGAGTACAACTCAGAATTTCTGCTATAGCATACTTAAACAAATTTAACTATCAAAGAAAGAGTTTTTATAGGATTTTTATATTTTTAATATGTTTATGGCGGCTGCACTACAGGGGCAAGCCTAGTTTTTACTTCTATACCAACACAGCAACTCCTACTTTACGACCCAATATGCTGGGCTACACACACAAGCCAACAAGCACCAGACGTAAACATACTAATCAAACCAAAGTAGGAGGCTACCCTTGTGATGATCTACCCCGGGTCTTCCACCCTCGATATGCAATCTGCAATCACATTCTCAGAACCGTCAATATGGCGTATGTCTAGGTTGTATTCCTGCAACATTAACCCGGGAGCTGCGGGAAGACTCTTAAGAGTTCCCCCGGCGGACTGCGGGAAGACTCTCCTGAGTAAGTAAAATTAAAAATCAACTTTTGACATCGACAAAAAAAAAAAAAATATTTTTATTTTTTTATTTTTTTATTTTTGTTTGGCCCCTGGGCCATGCAAAATCTCAGTCCTCTACCTCCCCTCCTTCCCCACTTTCCTCCTATCCCTCAGTTATCACCTATTTTCCCTATTATTCCCTTATTCTGAGGTATATTTTCGTGCTAACATTAGCGAGTTGCAAGCAGGGTGTTGTCATCACTGATAGCAATCGAGTGCAAGAGAGAGAGAGAGAGTATCGATCGACTGTGTCGCAGTGGCCTTGGGGAAAATTGGCGGGAAGGTAGCTTGCCTCACCCATACATTATACAACTCGCGGGCTATATCTCCGATTTTGACCATCCAAACGCTGTTTTCACTCGTTTTATTGTTGTTTCAGGTTAATACCTTTATAATCAACCCATAATAGGCGCATATGGATAATTATTAATGCTATTAATGGTACAATGAATATTTTAGTGACGAAAAACCTCAAATACGTCAGCACAGGGGGAGGTTTTCAATTACCCCCGTGCGCACTTCAGAGGTTAATGACCACCTGGTCAGCCTCATATTCCGGTTATGGAATTGATTCAGGAACTTGAGGGGGTGATGGTCGGTGTAGATCACCACAACTGGTCCATAGGCTGGAACATACACCTCAAAGTGCCTGAGCGCTAGCACAATCGCCAGCAGTTCCTTCTCAACTACTGAATAGTTCTTCTGCGCCGAGTTGAACTTTTTTGAGAAGAAACTGACTGGGTGCTCCAGCCCATCTTCGTCTAATTGCATCAGAACGGCACCAGCCCCCACACCACTGGCATCAGTTGCCAGCTGGAATGGTCGGCTAAAGTCCAGGGCCCTGAGGATTGGGTGAGTACACAACAGGTGTTTTACTAGCAAAAAAAGCCCTCTCACACTCAGGCACCCACTTAAACTTTCTATCTTTGGCCAATAGGTCCGTCAGAGGAGCCAGCACAGTAGAATAGCCCTTTATAAAGCGGCGGTAGTAACCAATCATGCCCAAAAACCTCATGATCTGCTTCTTGGTGGACGGCCTGGGGAAGTGGTTAATAGCCAATATCTTGTTCTGTGGGGGGCACACCTGGCCCAAACCCACCATGAACCCCAAATACTGCACGGTAGCCCGCACAAAATCACACTTTCCCAGGTTGACCACCAAGTTTGCCTCGCTTAATTTTTTAAATAGGGATTCTACATGTTCACAGTGGCTCTTGAAATCGTCATCGTAGATAATGATGTCGTCCAGGTACACGGTACAGTTCGGAATGTCAGCCACCAACTCGTTCATCAAGCTTTGGAAGGTCGCTGGTGCGTTCTTTAGACCGTACGGCATGACATTACAATGATATGTAGCACCATCCACCACAAAACCACACACCTCTTTCGCCCGTTCAGACAAAGGCACCTGCCAGTACACTTATAAAACTGCTCTAGAAGCATCAACTGTTTCATCTCATCAAACGTAGTTGTCTTCTCTGATCTGAGCCAGTTTCCCATAGCGTCGGACAGGTCCCGGGCGTGCTCCAAGAAGGTACTGTCTCACCCCTTAGTCACACCCCGGAACTTTAACCTATATTGCTCGGGTTGTAGCTCATATGCCCGCACGACAGCCTCCTTGAGCTCCTCATAAACAACGCAGGACTCCAAAGGCAGTGCATCGTAAGCCTTGAGCCCCTTACCTATGAGTCTAGAGGACACAAGGGCCGCCCACTTAACTTCAGGCCACTGATGCTCCCGGCACTTCTTCTCAAATCTATTGAAAAACTCTGTGACACCAGACTCGTCAAATACAGGGACCAGTTTGAGAAGGTGCGACAGAGACTGATCATGCACACGGTTTCCAGTACCGAGTCTCTGTCCCGTCATCTCAACACGAGACTTCTCTAAATCCATGTCGGCACAGTATCTTGTAGATTCTAGTTAAGTCCTAAGCTCAGCTTCCCTCGTCTGTTGCTGCATCCTAGCCAGCTCTTTTCTCTCTTCTATCTTAGCTAGCTCTATCTGCTGTTGATTCTGATGTTGCATCTTTGCCATCTTGAGCTGAAAGAGCATCTCCGGGGTCAAACCTTGAGGAGGAGGAGGAGATGCAATGATGTTAGAAATACCCGGTGATCCCCCCAGGGGCAAACCACCCTGCCAGTCACTACCCACCTGCGGAAGCGTGCTCAGGGTTGGTATTCCAATAGGAGGATTGGGAGTCGAGTGAAGGGGAAGCTCGGCCAAAGGGCTCTGAGCACTCACCCTACCTCGTACGCCAGTCACCCCACCCAGCACACACGTCATCAGGTCATGCTTGGTCATGCCACTAGTACATACATGACCGATAGCTGCGGCCAAGCACTGGAGACCGTACCGATTCATACCCACCAACCGGTCGGAAGTAACAGGCCATTGTAAAAAAATCCTTGCATCCTCCTCACTGTTCACCAAGTTAACAACCTGCCCATGCTGCTGCTCCTCAGCTTCTACATCACGTACTGTGTCTTTATCCTGCACTGATCCGCTATAAGACATGATGCTCACTGAAGATTTTTCACTTTGATACTCAAAAAAGAAGTACCCCAAACTCTTATACCACAATATTCACAATAACAAATTCTCGGAGACAGCTTAAGTGCTATATTACTTTGCTAAATAAATAATTCTTGCATGTCCTCAAAAAATATTCCACAAAATCAACAAATGTTCACTGCCTAAACTGTGAGAAAAATCTGCACAATAACCTGCAATTATATGTCAGTTCACCAAATCCTGAGTTAGGTCGCCATTTGTTACGATCGGGTCTCGTATAAATCAGTGGCTCT
>JBAKBP010036111.1:0-18763 GCA_037953745.1 Lithodes maja
TACATTTTATATATATATATATACCTGTATATATATATATATATATATATATACATTTTATATATATATATATATATATATATATATATATATATATATATAATTATATATATATATATATATATATATATATATATTTATATATATATATATATATATATATATATATATATATATATATATATATATATATATATATATAACTAATTGTTGAAAGCAGAAAAGACTTGGTCAACATAATTACTGTACCTTGAGAATATTTCTCCTATTAAATCTATTTTTGTTTAGCTCACTCCAGTCTCTCTGGTAGAGTTTGATGTGAGTGCCTGCTTTCTCGTAAATCTCAAACCAGCGCTTCACCACTGTTTGCCTACCAATTTACATCAGCTCCTCTGAAACTAAAACATAGGGTTCTTAATTTCTTGCTTCCAACGTTGCGAGGTTGCATGGCTTGTTGGAATACACCTTACTCTTGATGTAACCCCATAGGAAAATACTTACAAGGGGTCAAATATGGTGACCGAGGAGTCCACTTGACAGGTCCTTGTCACCCAATCCAACGATCCGGAAAGTGGGCGATATGGAAGGTGTGAACATCCCGGGAGTAGTGTTTAGGAGCACCATTCCCCTCAAAGATAAAATAAAGGTTGCCCAGGGCTGAGAGTCACGGGAGGAAGAATTCTGGAGCAAGGTGTGATAATTGTCTCCATTAACATTTGAGTTGTATTAGTGAATTATGAGAACAAAATAATGTACCATTCCACATTCTATTGTTACTTAAAATTGCTAGTAGTTTTCCTGCTTCCCAACACCACGTTGCTAATCCAGCCTATGGATCATAAGCTAATTTGTAACATAAGCCTGCTTTCTCCACCTTCAGCTGGAGAGTGGCACCGACAGCGAGAACAAGAGCAATGATGATGAAAATGATGGAGACAATTTGAAGGACTATGAAGTGCAGTTCAAGCAGTTCTGGAAACAATATAATAAGAAGAAGGCTGTCGATTTCCCTATCTGGAGGCATGGGGTCAGATATCAGTGGCAATAATTCGTCACACAGGGCACCACATGTTGGAGGGAATCCCTAGCCCAAGAAACGCGAAATTAATGGAGTGAAAAGTGCCCAAAACGGGTAATTTCTACCCTTCGATTCTGACAGAATTCGTTATAAAACGTATATTATTGCCGCCCGGTCGTATTCTGAGGCGCCCGGCCAAGAGTCATAAACCCTCCCTCTCTGACCTCTAGCGCGACACTGAGCTCTCAAGGAGAGATCTCACACTGCGATAGGGTCTCTAAATGACTCGCCTGTATCTTTGATACCGTTTGAGAATAATTTGCGCGAAAAATAACCGATAAGTTAGGGAAATAAAAGGAAAAAATTGCTGATAATTGAGGAGGGGGGAAAAAGTGAGGGGAAGGGGGGATTGGGATACATGTGGATGAGTGTTAGGAGGTACTAGAGGGGAATTAGCTCACCTAATGACATATTCTTTGACTCGCCTATATCTTTGATACCGTTTGAGAATAATTTGTGTGAAAAATAACCGATAAGTTAGGGAAATAATAGGAAATATAGCTGATAATTGAGGAAGGGGGAAAAAGTGGGGGCAAGGAGGGGAAGGGGGGATTGGGATACACGTGGATGAGTGTTAGGAGGGAATTATCTCACCTAATCACATATTCCTTTGTTTTGAGAGCCCCAGGGGCATTTTTGGAAGGATTTTTTTATGGTCTGGCTTTTGTGAGGCCTATCGCGTTCGCTTTAGTGACCCTTCCGTGAGGATTATAACATTTTATGGGCTAGGAGGCAGAGGCGAACTGTTGCTGGCCAGCTTCAGTATGTTGCTTTGGCATTGGTGGCTGTGCGCGGGGCTCCACAGGATGTTAGAGCTGCCGGTTTATCTGGGACCATGGATGAAGGCATCTTTGACATAATCAGAGAACCTGAGGTAACTATAGTCACGATGATGAATGACGATAACACGAATGAGAAGTGACAAGAGGAATAGAAAGTAACAAATGCTGATTTGAAGTAGATAATCGAATATGGGGAGAATATAAAACTCATCCTTCTAAAATACCTTGTCAACCATCATAACAAAGTCCCAAACACCCATCTGTTGCGATGTCTGGAGCTCTATGTGCAGCTATATCGTGAAAACGTCAATTGACCTCACCAAAAGGGTCAGAGGTCAAACTACAAGCTGTTTCAGTCTATAATCTGACGGTCTGGACATATATTTCTAGATCAAATTAAATCAAAAGAGCTAGAAATATATGTCCAGACCGTCAGATTATAGACTGAATCAGCTTGTAGTTTGACCTCTGACCCTTTTGGTGAGGTCAATCCTCATAGTATTAGTGAGTTAGGTATCTAATTACTACTGTACACGTGAGGGAAGATCACTATGTATTTTTTTATTGTAATATTGTTGATTGTAGATATGTATGTTTATGTATGTATATGTGTGTGTATGTGTATGTATGTATGTGTGTGCGTATGTACAGTATATATACTGTATAGTTGTGAGGGGGATCTGCCGGGTGTGGACCATATGGCACTCTGTAGACTCCTTTTTCCTTATGTTCACCTGACAATTTTGGTGAGGTCAGTTCTCATACTATTAGTGAGTTGGGCCTATAATTCAGCCATATAATAAGGGTTGGGTGTGAGAAGGATCTGCCATGTGTGGACCAATCGGCTTTCTGCAGACTCCCATTTTATATTGATCTTTTGTTCTTATATACAGTATGTATGCGTGTATATGTATGTATATGTGAATGTATATGTAATTATATGTATATATAGATGTATTTTTTCATATTTACATTAGATAGATAAAGGTTTGAAAGGGTCTGGCCATGTGTGGGCCAAGCGGCTCTCTGCAGACTCCTGTTTTCTTATATTCGTATGTATAGTTGTGTTCATCGTGTATTACAGTACATATGTTGTATCATTACTATTATATATTTGTATTAGTTCACTGTGTATGTCGGTATCATGGTATTGTTTCATATTTGTTTCTATGTGAATTAGGTACACAAAAGGCAGAACTGCCTGTAGCGAGTGCCTCCCCAAGAGTTGAAAGAGTGACAAGGCCAAAATCAAGGGACGTTCGAGCCAAAATGCCTGGACACACAGAGTTTGAAGCAATTTAAGTCATAGGAAGAGGGAAAGACTGATTCTGGGAGAGAGTTCCAGAGTTCAGCAGTTGAATAGAAGAAAGTCTGTGAATAGCGTTTCACTCTTGGGTTGTAGAGTTGCACAGAGTAGGGGTGGGATTGTGTTGCAAGACGGGTACTACGTACCCTACGTAGAGGAAGTGGTGTACACTGGGAAAGCTCCGAGGAACACTGATTATTGTACTAGCTATAGAATAGCGAGAGAGATGCAACATTGCGGCGAAGAGAGAGAGATTGCAAAGAGTTGGTGAGTGGACGGGAGTTAATGATACGAAAGACTTTCCTTTCTATTCTGTCTAGGAGTGCAGTGTGAGAGGATCCTCCCCACACATGTGAACAATACTCAATACAAGGTTGCACTGTGCCCCTGTACAGAGCAAGAAGCTGTGCAGGGGTAAAGAACCCCTTGAGGCGGTTGAGCACACCCAGCTTCTGGGAGGCTGCCTTAGCAAGACTGGTAATATGGTCCTTCCAACTGAGAGCAGAAGAAAAAGAGACACCGAGAAGATTGAGAGAAGATGAAGACTTGATTTTTGTATTGTTGAAGAATAAGGGATAGTCCTCTGGAGGTTCCGGACGAGTAGTAAAATGGAGAAATTGGGTCTTGGAAGCATTAAATGCAACAAAATTTTCTCTACCCCAACTGGAAATAGTAGCTAGATCAGAAGATAAGTGTGATATGGCTTCATTACGTTTGTTTTTTAGGGACTGCTGGCTGGGGCGTTCTGGAAAACTAAATGAGTAGTGTTAGGTAGAGTCGTCTGCGTATGAATGGATGGGACTGGAGGTACAGTTGAGAAGATCATTTATGAAAATTAGGAAGATAATAGGAGATATGACAGAACCCTGAGGAACACCAGAGTTGATAGGATCAGGAAATGTGCGATGGCCGTCCATAACCGCAGCTATGGAACGGCCGGAAAGGAAATTAGACACAAAGGCACAGATGGAGGGATAGAAACCGAAGGAGGGTAGTTTAGAAATTGTGCCAGACTCTATCGAAGACCTTCGATATGTCTAGGGCAACAGAAAAAGTCCCACTGAAGTCTCGAAAGGAGGATGACCAAGAGTTAGTAAGATATGAAAGAAGATCACCAGTAGAGCAACCCTTAAGGAAGCCATACTGGCGATCTGAGAGCAGATTATGAAAAGAGAAATGCTTAAGAAATTTGGAAGCAAGAATAGTTACAAAAACTTTAGAGATACAAGAGATGAGTGCAATTGGACGATAGTTGGAGGGTTGAGAGCGGTCAACCTTCTTTGGGACAGGTTGAATGAGAGCAAATTCCAGCAAGAAGGGAAGACGTTAGAGGAGAGACAGAGACGAAAGAGTTTGCCTAGGCAGGGGGTCAGCACGGAAGCACAGTTTTTGAGTACAACAGGAGGAACACTGTCCGGACCATACGCCTTCTTAGTATTAAGCCCAGAGACGGTAGAAAGTGCATCTTTAGAAGAGATTAGGATGTTAGGCATAAGTAGGAGAGAAAGGGGTGGAGAGGGAGGAAAAGCACCGGAATCATCCAAGGTGGAGTTTCTAGCAAAAGTTTGAGCAAAGAGTTCAGCTTTGTCAGAGGGAGAAGTGATGGTTGTGCCATCAGAGTGGAAAAGAGGAAGGAAAGATGAGGAAGATTTTTTTTTGGAGAGGTATTGGCTAGATGCCAGAAAGCTTGGGAAGAGCTAGAGTTGGAAAGTTCAGTGCATTTATTATTGATGAAAGAGTTCATGGCAAGTCGAAGAACAGATTTGTTTTGATTCAGGGCAGAAACAAAGGAAATATGAGTATCTTGAGTTTTAAGGCGTCGGCACCGTTTGAATGCTTCCTCCATGTTGTGGACAGCAGTAGAAGAAGTGTGAGTAAACCAAACAATAATTGAATGAGACTGAGAGAAAGAAAATGGAATACAATTTTCATGCCCGAGAGGATTACCTTGGTAATGCATTCAGCTCTCTCCAAGGGTCCTCAGCCACGGAAGCAGAAGTCATTCCATGGGAAATCAAGGACTGCCGGAGAGTCTCCCAGTCGACCGCGCCAAAGTGCCACAAGCGCCGCCGGCTGGAAGGATTAGGTGGCCGTACTGAAGAGATAGAACAGGTGACGGAGATAAGTTTATGGTCGGAGGAGGCCAAAGGAGAGAAAAGATTGACAGTATAAGAAGAAGGGTTAGAAGTCAGAAATAAGTCAAGAATGTTGGGCC
This sequence comes from Lithodes maja, assembly GCA_037953745.1. NCBI lineage: Eukaryota > Metazoa > Arthropoda > Malacostraca > Decapoda > Lithodidae > Lithodes > Lithodes maja. The sequence goes on from JBAKBP010036111.1 coordinate 5,382, forward strand.
GATCTCCAAAGCAATCCGGGATATGGGTGGGTTGCTGGACCAGCTGCTCTAGGTCATTTATGATAGAAAAGACGTAGGCTTTTTCGCCAGGCCGGTCAGTAGTGTGAGAGGAGAGCCATTTGTGGTGCTGAACGTTGAAATCTTCTAAGATGGAGATTTCAGAGAAGGGAGAGATGGATAGAATGAGTTCCACTTTAGAGTTTAGATAGTCAAAGAATTGGGGAAAGTCGGTAGAGTTAGGGGAAAGATAGACGTCACAGAAATATTTTGTATGAGAATGACACAATAGTTTGTTCCATAAAGTTGAGAATTCAGAGGAGTTGAAATCGGGAACACGAGAGCAAGTGAGTTTGTTGTGCACGTAAGCACATCATCCACCTTTGGCTTTGAAACTAGGATAGAGAAAGTAGGAGGATACAGAGAAGGGGCTGCTGGCAGTTGTCTCAGATACCTGGGTTTCGGTGAGGAAAAGAAGATCAGGTTTATAGGAGGAGAGATGGTGTTCGACTGAGTGAAAATTAGAGGAAAGGCCGCGAATATTGCAAAAGTTGATAGTAAGAGGGACAGGCCAGTGTCCAGAGCATTTAGAGAGGTCGTCAGGGGAAGGTCGGGCAGGTGTGGGGGCATTTATGGTCCCCACCTGGGGACTCCGAGGCTGTGCCTGTGTTCATCATCTTTGAATATTTGTTTTTGTGGAAGGAGGAAGTGTGGTGTGCATGTTAAGTGTAGTGAAGTAGATAGGAGGAGGAGCTGTTTGTGAGAGCAGGCTGAACTACTCTCAGTATAAGTGAGGCACAAAGGGAATCAGTAAGAGAGGCCAAGCAAATCAAATAGGAGTTCCAGCGTCTCCTTATCAAATGCCTACAGCCTCTCCTGGGTATGGCCCTGTTCGATTGGTGCCTACAATCTACCCCCATTCCTCCTATTAGTCACCTTGTACGACAGACGACAGACACGCAGTAGGACGCGTAAGGCATATTCTTTTTTTCCTCCACCAAAAGATGGAGGCCCCCTTACCCCCTGGGGGGCTATTCTGTATATGTTCATATTAAATATTATGGTTTACATTTTACTGATTTTCTTAAGTTTATTGATTTGTGTCAAATTGTATAAATTATATGATTATATTATATTGTATTGTTAGGCATATTTCAATGTATATGCATATCTGTATAATTATAAATAATTTGTAAGACATTAATTTTGTATGTAAAAGAAATATTAGTGCACCAAGTGAGGTGAAATGGAATATTTCATTATATTTTGATGAAAATATAGAGGAAGTCTTTTTGTGAGGTAATTTAAACGGAATTTTTGTAAAGCTAAATACCTTATTTAATGAAAATTTATTGAAAAGATGGTAAATGTTTTGGCTACATACAAGTTATTTTAGAAACAAAAATAGAATTATAATACATATATACCACACATAAATAAACAAAATAGATAGAGATAGAGGCTAGATTATCTATCGGATGGAAACTATTATAATTAAGCTTATAATGTTTTGCAAAAATATAACAACATTAAACAAAAGTGGGGAAACATATACAGCACATGATAAAAGGGTAGAGTGTCCACATTCTAAAGGACACCTTCAGTCTTGGGTACATTACGAACACCGGGGCCCTATAGATTACACCACACACACACCATTTGCTCACATACGTTTCCCTCTCTATCCAAACATATAATTATATTATAACATATTGGAATAAGAAACATATTACCTGTTGATTATATCAACACTTCGACTTATTAAACAATGGCTGTATTGCCAATTTGGGGTTAGAACTCTTAATGGGAAGGACACAGTGAGGAATATTTCCATTTTCTATAACCCTTCAAGCTTTGGGAGCATTGCATCTTCGTTTTGAGAAAGAGTGGAATAGAAATAAACAAAAAAGTCAAATGGTTTGTTTATGCTTAGTATACAGTGGTAACATAATATATACTGCGTTAACTACATTATTGTACAACCAAGACGTTGCTTAGCGTGATAAAATTAAATTGCACTTGTGAAATTTTTTATAAGATTTTGTATGACACATGTTAGTTCATTATTTGTATATAATATGCGGATTTTATGATGTGATCCAAAGCTTTAAGGTGACCTCTGATTGCAGAATATGCCGGCTTAGTTAAAGGTTAGCAATCAGAGATCACAGTAAAGCTGAGGATCACTTCATAAAAGCTGCAATGTTTTCAATACTCAACACCGCAATTAAATTGTAGTTGTGTTCGTATTTAGTTTAGTGTATGCATTGTAATTTTCAGGTATAGCATTTTCATGTTTCGCACTCATTATCCTGCCTATCATCTTGTTGTCAATGCCACAATGTCCTAAATTGGTATTTAATATTAAACGGTAAATACATTGTATAGTCTTATTTTCTTGTAATTGTGTTAATCTAATGCTTAGTCTAATATTTAAAGCAGCATGAATACAGTAGTAGAGGGCCGCATTGATTTTCAACTTTGTCGTCTGGCTTTGCTTCTCGAAAGGAGGGTCAGTGGCTTCATCTCACTTGTGCGTATGTACAGCATATATGTATACTGTATAAGTATTTTGAAGGATAAGACTCCAAGAACACTAGAATTTGTAAAGGCTTAGATCAACAATTCTCATCCCCCTACATTCAGTAACAAGAGAGATGCACCTTAAGATCCGAGAGCCTCAATATTCATCAGGATCACAGATCACTTTGTGGGCAGAACCATCTTCCCTGATCGGTCCGCTTGGCATTCTATTACCTTTACTCAAGACACTCTGTGGTCGAACACCGTTACCCATTCAACCTAAGATTTTGATTGGTCCAATTGGTGGTCCAACACCTTCTACCCAGGTCACTCTCTACACCCTGTAGTCCAACACCTTTACCATGAGAGCTTGTGAGTGAATCCACCTGCTCTGCATAGTCCACTCAGCAGTCCAGGATCTGGGTCTGGGCCTTATAAACATCGGATTCTGCAGCAGGAGGGTAGAACATCTGAGAATCTTTCCCGAGGTCACCTACCGACAGGATAGAAGGACCTGAGTTACTGAGACCAGACTGGTGGACGGCACTAGCATTATTAGAGGCATCAAAGAGAAATGCAAAAACAAAAAAAGGCTGACAATCATGCTTATTAATAAGACCCACTGACTCTTGCCAGCCACAGCCACCACTAGACTTAGTTCTGACGCCTGAGTGTCTCAAGATTGAGGAACTTAAGCAGCTTGTAGCTGGCAGCATTCCAGCAGAGGCGGAAGACTACTTCGTGGAGGTAGAACAACAGTGGAGGGACGAGCTGCCTCATGTACTTGCTGCCTGGAGCCAAAGCTAGCTGTCGACCTCTGAATTCTCCCACACTCAGATGGCTATGACACTCGACGAAGGAGTGCCAATCTTCAGTATATGATTATATGATTATATATCTATATATCTATATATCTATATAGTATTCTCTCCTGCACCAAAGTAATGGACTCGTCCATGTCAAATGGTTTCCATTAGCACCAAAGTGAGCTACAATGTCTGTATTCATTTTGTAGCATACAACATTAGAATATTTTTATTATAATAGGTAAAATTAACACATTTAAGGGGTTAAGTGAGGGTGCCATGAACCCTTCTACAGTTGGGAAACCTTATGAGGAAATACACTAGGAAATATATTTTTATACATACAATATCCCTGTAATATTTGATATTTATAATGTTCTTAAGGATATTGTATGCTTAGAGGTATATATATAACCTAATCCCAAAGGTTGGCACACTAATTCTCTGACACCCTTGTACCAAGTATTCAAGTAATACCGAAGGCAACTGAACAAAATTCTTCATCTTCATTTCACATAAATTTGTTCCTCAACCTAAATAAACTTTTCATAACTTTATCTTTCTCCTTACCAGGTCGTTGTGAACTATTCCAAGAAAAGGCTAAATTAATCGCCCACCTCTTCTCTCCCTTCGTGAGTTCCCATTAATTAACTTATCATATCGTCTGTCACTTTTGTGGAGCAAATAGCCACTGGAGGTTGGGACTGGACGGTTATTGTGGGTTAAAACAGAGCGATAACATATGTGTATCGTCTCGCGGTAGCACAATTAGAGCTTCAGAGTGAAGGGTAGTGGTAATAAGTTTCCAAGAAACTTAACATCGAGTGAGAGGGTTAATGTGTTCACCACCAATTGGGGTTTGCAATTATTTCCAAAGATTGCATGTAAGTCATAGTGAAAATGTACTGGAACAATTTAGGTGTGACAGTAAAACTAATTAGCATCAAAGTTACTTGTTAGTTTATTCTATATTAACCCTCTCACTCTCGCTTAGGTTTCTTGGAAATGTAATATCACTACCCTTCACTCTCAAGTACTAATTGCACTACCGGAAGACGATACATGTACTGTATGTTATTGCTCTGATTTAAACCACAATAGTTGCCTCTACATGCAATGCATTTATACATCCAAAGTTAGAGCAATACCCACACTATTAGAAAACCTTAAACAATCAAATTATCACATTGACAATCGATATATAACAAATATCTAATTGTCTTTTCCGAGTTTGCACTGCCATAATTTTGTTATATACTGAACAATAAATCTTTTCTTTATATGAAATTAGAAGAATTGGACATATTCATTACAATCTGTCATCAAATATTATTTTTCATCAATACTTGTTTGTATATGAATACAAATATAATTGGTACTTGGCAAATACAAATTATGCATGCATAACCAAAATATTCATTCTACATAGATTTTCACGAACAAGGATTATGTTTAGTGCAATCTATTATATCTCAATAGATAGAGAAAACCCTAATTGGGAGTTTTGACGACCTCCCTTATAACCAAATAAGGAAAACCTCTTATTTGGTAGCAGTCTCGGAGTATCCAACGTAGGGCTTAAGATCTCAGCCGCTACAACAGCGGGCCGATTTATCGGTACTCACGCGAAGTACTAATAATCTCTAGAGTTGCACCTCAATTCACTACTAGGCACGTTGTACACACTCCGAGACGACTAAAGAAGGAAGAGAAAGCGAAGGAGAGAAAGAAGTTATAGTTACCCATTTAATCTAGCTGCTCTCCTCTTAGCCATGCTCCATTTTCTATGAGCCTGCACCAGTACATGTAACAGTATTTAGGTATCAAGTAATCAGTTTAGATTGGATGGGCAGGGGATCGGCATCAGGGCGGGATACTCTGTCGTTGGATACTCCGAGACTGCTACCAAATAAGAGGTTTTCCTTATTTAGTTATAAGGGAGGTCGTCAAACCTCCAAATTTAGTAGCAGTCTCTACGTTTCCAACGTAGGGCTTGTGTCCCACATTGGAGGCGGACATCCAATAAACCACAAAAACCCAAGCCTTAGCAAAGTAGAGGACCAAAAAAAGACACAAATAAACATTTTAGTTGATAGGGAAAAAAGAGCGTAACAGTATGGTGCATATTAAGAAAATACAGTTACTAGCGTATCAGTCTAGGGTCTAAAATGCACAGACAGGTAAAGGAATAGGTCATGTCGACCTTGGAATGGCACACCAACATGGGAAAGGTGAAGTCAATTGTAAAGTATTACAATAACAAAAAGCACGGCACAGCAGGTGGATGACCTCCGAAGACACTCTTTAAGTACAAGACATGGGTATGAGGCATAGGCATACCAATACAAAAACCCGTAGACAGTATAGTCCAAATGTAATAAACCTTAAGAGTTACATCCTTAACACTAAACAGACAGTACTGTTCATACAAGTATTGAAAGAGAAAGTCTTTGTACAAGCATACAAAAAGAACTCCCCCCCCCCCTCCCCCCCTGTTGTAGGGAAAGGAAGAAAATACAGTATGGGATGAAGAGACACAGGAGATGGTGGACATCACCATATGACACTCTGTAGTTACACGACATGGGTAGGAGGCAGAAGCATACCAACACAAAACCCAGAGACAGTGGAGTCAGAATGTAATAACTGTACTAGCGAAATCCTAAAGTGAAGCCAAGTGTAAAGTATTCACAAAAACACAAGTCATGGCATAGCTGGCGGATGTTATCATAGGACACTCTGTAGTTACATGACATGGGTTGGAGGCATAAGCATACCAACACAAAACCCGGAGACAGTGGAGTCAGAATGTAAAACCGTAAGAGCTACATCCTCAATACTATAAACAGACAGGACATACATGTATTGAAAGAAAAGCTAAAAGATAAAACACTAGGGCAGCGTCAATCCCTGAGTGAAAGAACCTAGCAACAAAGCTAACCACTGCCCGAGAACCCCACAATTACGTTAAAGGAATAAAACAAAAGTTAGGTTAGCCTAGGGGGACAACTGACACTGTTACCAGAACCACGTATCCTCGAGTCAAGTAGGCCCGGGGAAACGAAAAGGAACTGACAAATGTGTGAACCAGGCGACGAATTACAAGACCACCAACTATGGACATGTTGACAAACAAGTCAGAAGGGCTTATAGGTTAAGTGGAGACCAAAGCAGCATGTTTGAAAGAGAATAAAGGCTGTATGCCCTATGCTCTTACAAAAGCAGAATCCGGAGAAACTTCATGCTCAAGTCTTGTAAAACTTCGACACATAGTCATACGAAAAACAAATACAACAAAAAACACGAAAAAGGGGAAAAGAAACACAATGCATCACGCAGGAAGCATACATCCCCCCCAAGTTACGTTAAGGGTTAAAGTGAACACGAACCCGAAAAGTGAGGGCAGAATAGCGCACTCAACGACCGCTACGCTGCACCTAGGACCAACCACTCCCGAAGTAAACAATATAATTCAACATGTCTCCAGCACTAAGCGCACACCAAAAACACGCTATAAATACGAAAAAGTGCTCCCTACATCACTGAAACGTCCTTCTAAAACCTCAACAGCCTGAAAAGGCTCACACTTAGTTGAAGCGAAGGGGCAGGCAAAAACAGGCACTCATGGAACACAGAAAAAGGCGTGTGTCATCGACGGTGTGCGCGAAAAGACTGATACTGTTACATATACTGGTGCAGGCTCATAGAAAATGGAGCATGGCTAAAAGGAGAGCAGCTAAATTAAATGGGTATCTATAACTTCTTTCTCTCCTTCGCTTTCTCTTCCTTCTTTAGTCGTCTCGGAGTGTGTACAACGTGCCTAGTAGTGAATTGAGGTGCAACTCTAGAGATTATTAATACTTCACGTGAGTACCGATAAATCGGCTCGCTGTGGTAGCGGCTGAAATCTTAAGCCCTACGTTGGATATTCCGAGACTGCTACCAAATATGAGGTTTTCCTTATTTGGTTATAAGGGAGGTCGTCAAACCTCCCAATATATATATATATATATATATATATATATATATATATATATATATATATTTATATATATATATAACAATCATTTGTTGTATCTTTTATTGCAGCGCACATCATTATATTGTATATATTTTGTTTAGTTCACTTGTGTATGTACGTAAATTTAAGTTATATTTTCATTATTCATACTTATTTCCCGCACTGGTGGGAGGCAAAGGGCCAACCATGTCTATCATAACTCTGGTGAAAGGCGGATCCACAGCCGGAATAGGTATCAGAGGGGCCACAGGAATGCTCTGATTAAGCTTGCCCACTATCTGGAAGGTGTGACAGCTCTTAATAAATGCAGTAACATCCTTGGTCATACTCGGCCACAAAAACTGATATTGCACCCTCTCCGTAGTCTTGCGAATCCCAAGGTGCCCAGCCAGGGGAGCTTCATGAGCCAGCCTAGTCAGTGCCTCCCTATATCTCTGGGGCACTACAAGCTGCTCTACAACCCCTACAGACTCCATGCTAGAATCTGGCACCCACCGCCTGTACAACATCTGATGAGACCTATAAAAACTAGCCCTCCTGCCAGCGACAACAATTTTCTCCCCAACCTTAGAAAACAAGTGTGTCAATGAAGTATCACTCTGCTGCGCCTCACCAATCTCCCCCGGTGCCACGGTAGTAAGATTAGGTATAGCCTCCAAGTCGGTCTGATTCGATGATACAGGATCAACCGGTCCTCCCATAGGGACCCGATCGCTCCCTTCAGTATCACCTGTGGCACCGGGTGAAACGAGTGAGGAGCTTTCTGCTGAGCCTTCCTCCTCTTCCTGCAGATTAGTCGAATCTATGGGTGATGCAGATTCATTACTGTACATCCCCTCGATCAAATCTATCTCCTCCCCAAACATTTCCTTCAGCTGTGCAACCTGGGCCATAGATCTTGTGACCGCACACACCGGAAACAAATCGGGAGGCAGCTTCTTAGCCTCCGTGTTCCTCTCCTCTGGCTGTACCTGCTCCGACACCACTATCGGAGGTGTAATGACTCTACTCCCTGCCATATCTGCTCCAAGCAGAAAATCAATCCCCTCCACAGGTAATGTGTCCATGACCGCTACCTTCGCCGTCGCCGTGACTACAGGACACCTAAGATGAACAGGAACGAGGCTATAACAGGCCTCAGTATTTACACCTCGACATAGCACAAACTCGTCAGATTTTATCGGCTTCCCCGTCAAGTTCAAACACATAGACTGCTTAGCTCCCGAATCCCTAAGAACCTTCACTGGATACACCTTCCCACACAGCTCTACTTCACCCTCATGAACGAAAGCCCGGCACCAAGTGAGCGAGGCTTCTAGACCTGCATTGGTACCTAGTTAAGACACTTTGTCGGGGGCAGGCTGTGCCACGGCCGTTGGCACCCCATGCTTCACCCTTCGATCTGACTCCAACCTCGGTAACAAAGATTCATCCCCTCCTCCCAGGATACCAAGAACAAACGACACAGGCTTAGCAAGCGCTGCAGAAGACATTGCCTTGGGACAGTTTGGTTTAATATGTCCGGTCTGTTTACACCCATAACACCTAACAACACTGGAATCAGGTGGGGCTGAATTTTGTGATTTCTGTTTGTCTCCACTGTTATTATTACGTGTGGGACCAGGGCCACTATTATTGTACCCTCCACTTCCACCTGCTCGGTACTTCTCATCACGTGCAGTCGTGGTGGGGGGGGGGCATATCTGGCATGATCAGTAAAACCCTTGGTTGCCAACACTCGATCGTCAGCCCACACGGCAGCATCAGACAGCTTGCCGGGGCGCTTCTCGCGGATCTTTTGGCAAATCTCCTTGTCGACATTGTTGGTAAAGTGTTCTAGCAGGAAAAGCTCAACTGCCTCATTTAAATTGGTTACATTTTCACTCAAAAGCCAACGAGACAAACAATCACGAAGGTACTTAGCAAACTCAACATGAGTATGATTAGGCTTCTTCCTTGCATTACGAAATTTAAGGCGATAGGCTTCTAGTCTGAGTTCATAAGCCTTAAGGATAGCCTGCTTTAAATTATCATACCCTGCTAAGTCCTCCACTTCCTCCGACCAGAACCAATAATTCGATGAAAGAACGTAATGCGAGTTCTAAAACCGCAACTTTAAAGGTTTTCTATGCAAACGCTCGTAGCATACGCAATAAATTTTCAGATTTAGAGGAACTAGTGTTTACAGAAAATTATGATGTGATTGGCATAACAGAATCTTGGCTCAATACAGAAGATAGAGACTTTTTAGCAGAGTATTCACTTCCCGGTTATGTAATGTTTGAGAACAGCCGAATAAATAAAAATGGAGGTGGCGTTTTATTTTATATCAAAGAAAGTCTTAACCCGACCCTCGTGTCAAAACCTCAAATTGTGAACGTCGACACATCTTTTGTGCTAATAAAGAATAATAAAGGTACAAAAATAATACTTGCGTTAATATACAGACCTCCAGCTCAATCAGTGCAAACTGACCGAGAAATTTACGAACAAATTGCAGATGTAAGTAACTCACAAGATACCGTAATTTTTGGCGACTTTAATTTACCTGTGACCAAGTGGGGCGATACTCTTACTTCACACTCCGGACATGACTTGTATACGAACTTGCAAGAGAGTTCGCTTTATCAATTTGTTCGAACGCCGACCCGTGGTAATAACGTTCTTGACATTGTACTTGCAACAAAAGAAGAATTGATAGAGAATTTGAATGTTGGTGATGAATTCAGTAACAGCGACCATCGTACGATAACTTTCACTTTAAAGTTTACTAGTAACGAACCAAATAGTAGCATCGAAAAAGTCCCTAATTTCAAGAAAGCAAACTTCCATAAACTTAGAGCTATGTTTAAAGAAACTGACTGGAGCTTTTTAATTAACAATAACGACATAAATACATCTTGGAAGTTATTCGAAACCACTTACCTAAAAGCAGTGCAAGACTGCATACCATCGAAAATACGGCGTCCAGGCCATAATAATAAGCCCAAATGGTGGAATAAAGATATTTCAAACTGCCTGCTTGCTAAAAAATTTGCTAATGATAGATTAAAATCCTCACAAAATGACGAAGAACGGGTGAAATTTGTAGAGCTACGACGCAAAGCCAAAAAGTTAATTAAGCAAAGTAAAAAGACCTTAGAGTTACATATTGCGAATCAAAGTAAAACAAACCCGAAAGAATTCTATAGTTATATCAGAAAGAAAAAAGTAGTTACTTCAACTGTTGGACCGTTAGTCGATGAAAAAGGAGAATACACCAAAGACGAAGTACAAATGAGTAATGCCCTCAATACCTTCTTTGCATCAGTTTTTACAACCGAAGACCTCAGTGATATCCCTACACCATCGCCGATTCAGATTGATAATTCAGATGTTCTAAGCAATATCACCGTTACAGAGAGAGAAGTATTGAATTGTTTAGATAAACTCAAAGTAAATAAAACGCCAGGACCTGATACAATCTCGCCTAGAGTTCTAAAGGAAGCTAAGAATGAGCTCTCCAAACCACTGACATTACTATTCAATAAATCCTTGCAGTCTGGAACTATGCCTGATCAGTGGAAGCTAGCCAACGTAACACCGATATTCAAAAAAGGCAGCAAATCCCTACCCAGTAACTATCGTCCAATTAGCTTAACCTCAGTTGTATGTAAAATGCTAGAAACGGTCATACGAGACAGACTCGTAAATCACTTAGAGGAAAATAACATACTTAAAGATACTCAACACGGCTTTCGTAAAAAACGTTCCTGTTTAACAAACCTCTTAGACTTCTTCCACGATATCCTCAACCTCTACGATGAGAGTAAAGCTGTAGATATTATATACCTTGATTTTCAAAAGGCCTTTGACAAAGTTCCCCACAAACGTTTACTGCTAAAACTAAAAGCGCATGGAATACAAGACGGTGTGTTGAAATGGATAGAAAATTGGCTCAACAACAGAAAGCAAAGAGTAGTCATAAACGGTAAGGCATCTAAATGGACCAATGTAAGTAGCGGGGTACCCCAGGGATCGGTACTAGGACCAATTCTCTTTCTAATTTACATCAACGACATAGATGAGGGTCTCACCTGCACAATCTCAAAATTTGCTGACGATACAAAAATTGCAAATAGCGTACTCTCAAAAGAACAAGTTGACGATATGCAACACAATCTAGATAAATTGTCATGTTGGGCCCAAATTTGGCAAATGAGTTTCAATGCGGATAAATGTAAAGTACTACATGTCGGATACCTAAATGAGAAAGCAAACTATTCGATGAATGGCACTCAGCTTAAGAATGTAAACAGAGAAACTGATCTGGGAGTAACAATATCGAGTAACCTAAAACCGAGTCAACAATGTTCAGAAGTTGTTAAGAAGGCAAACAAAATAATTGGCTTTATAGGCAGATCATTTGAGCATAAATCCAAAGAAGTTATCCTAACCCTTTACAATTCCTTAGTCCGCCCTCTTCTGGAATACTGCGTTCAATCCTGGTGCCCTTATTACCAAAAAGATGTAAACAAGCTAGAACGAGTTCAACGTAGAGTTACCAAAATGATACCTAGCCTAAAGAACAAACCATACGAAGAGCGTCTTAGAGAATTAAATCTATTTCCTTTAACCCAGCGCAGATTAAGAGGCGACTTAATTCAAGTGTTCAAAATCATCAAAGGCATCGACAATATGAACTGTAGTAAGTACTTCACTATCGACCAATCTAATTACACACGGGGAAACGGTTGCAAAATTATTGGTAAATCTTTTAACTCGCACGAATCTAAGAATTTCTTCTTCAATCGAGTTGTCAACTTGTGGAATGGGCTTCCCCGAAACGTTATAGACTGCAGCACCGTTGATTCATTTAAATTCCGCCTAGACAAATATCTCGCATCAAACCCGCGACTGACTGCGTTTGTAAATGAATAACTTTATCCTCCCCTCAGTTACTAACCCATATGTCCCCTACTAACTTCCTAGTCCTGCCACGTTAGTGGTAGGGCAGTAGTTCCCTTTCCAATGTTCCCTTACCCACTCTAAACCACTGTTTGGACACTTGATCCTCAGTGTTTTGGAGGACAAGCAGCCTAGAAGGGTCACTAGATCTGTTGTTGCTTGATTTCCTTTGTACTTTGTACACTGACATCCTATCATATGCCTCGAGCGCTTTTCCCTTGAGAACATTTGCCACCAATGCCTCCCAGCGTTCCCGTGGCCACTCGAACTCCTGTGCTTTCTTTTCGAATCGCTGGAACCATTCAGTGACTTTTTTCCTCGTCAAAAGCGGGAACGAGCTTCAGGCTATGAGACAACTTTAACTCCCTGTGTACCGTGCCGACTTGTCCCCTTGTGTATCTACCCCCGTCTACCTCAACTTTGGTTCTTTGTAACTCTATTATCATTCTCTGTGTTTCTAACCTCTCCTGCATCTCTCTCTCTTTCTCTTCTCTTCTCTCCTGCATTTCCAATGTCTCCAACTCTAGTTGTACTAGAGCACCACTCGATAGCCCTACCAGGGCAAAAGTAGGGGGTGGTGTAGGAACATAAGCGGGACGGTAACGTGGCTGAATCGTAGAAAATCCGGCTGGGATAAATCGGGGGTGGAGGTGTAACCTGGTTCTGAGCCGCCCAACCAGCGGCAGGAGTAGAGTGTAAAGGATTAAAATAGGGTTGAGTAAGTTGGGGCACACCAGGGGGCACGTTAGGCAACAACGGGTAACAACAGTAGGACATGTCAACTGGAAAGACGTTATGCTATCATTAAAAGGACTGGATGTGCGCGGCGGAGAGCGTGCAGGTGAGATATAGCCTCCTGCCAGCACAGTTGTTGGCTCAGCCTCCTCTGGAATATCATAATAATACTGCCATATATACTGCTGACATGCTTCCCTCGTGGTAAGAAGAGACCCCTATTCCCAACAATGATGCAATCAACCTCAATTCATCCACCCTTCTCAACTGCATCTGTTCCCATTCTGGAGAACTCAGAAGGAACACTCTCGCATCCTGCTCACTGGTGATGTGCAATGGCACGACACTCTCCC
>JBAKBP010036112.1:0-2500 GCA_037953745.1 Lithodes maja
GTGATTCTATACTTATTGTTTTAACCCCTTCTGTACCGGTGATGTACTTTTCATTATATTCTGGCAACTATTAGACGATTTGATTGAGCTTAGGAAGGACGTCTACCAATCAAAAGGCTACAAACTATCTCGATGAATCCTTTTAGCTACCATATTATTATCCTTCCTAAGCCTCATAAAATCGTCTAAAAGTAGCTGAAATAAAACAAAATACGCCGCCGGTACATAAGGGGTTAAGGTGCTATAGATTAAAGCTTGGTGGAAGGTTACACTGACGAAGTGAATTGCAGAGAGTATTAGTTCATGCATTTATGACGCAGAGGTTGCCGGATTAGCAATAAGAAATAGAGTTATCTCACTCTTATAATTACCTCTCCAAAATTAGTTTTCTGCCCACAGCTAACTCAAAGACAACTGCAGAGGTTGAAGTAACTAAACTAAAGGTTTCTCAATACCCCTGATGGTAACAAAGGCTTTAAAGTATCCCCAATAGGCTCAAAATCGCGTCATATGTCGGAGAGGATTAAGAAGTGAGGGCAACTGTACCACGCTTGAAGATGGGTGGTCAATAAGCTTGAGTAGGGTAATAAGCTACGCGATCCTGATATATTGGGACTCCATCTCCCTAATGCTTAGCCCCATTAATTTTGAGATAATAACACGTTTAGCCCATTAATTGGGTGATTTAAACACCTTTCGACCCATTTCGGTGTCAATTTTAAAACCTTTCGTGCAATTTAGGTGTCGAATTTTCCCTGGCGAGTGATAGCGAGCCTGTAATTTTAAGAGGAACCAGCCTTTGGCCGGGACATTTTCTACTGAAAAATGTACACATTTATCTTGGGTTTTTTTTTCTAAGCTTGGTGGAGGTCTAGCGAGGACACTAATAAATCTATTCTATCTATCTATATGCTCATGCCCAATCCCCATTTTGGGGGTAGCCGACTCAAGACAGAGCAAGACAGGGAAAACACAAAAACAACATAACACAACAAATAAGCACAGATAAAAAGCACTAACTCACACACATCCAGGTCACCCAGGAGAAGACCCAGAGACCAGGGTCACCAAGGTAGCTCCAGCACTCCCCCGGCCCCCGACCACCCAGAGAGGTTCCGATCTAGGCAGGCAGACATGCAGTGGAGCCAAAGCCACAAGCCCTCCCACCACACTTCCAGGCGCACCCTTCATATTAATCGTCTCCCCGGGCCAGGCGCCTGATGGACTATTATCTAGTCGAACTTGCGCCCGACCCCTTACTCCAAATGACCACGTGTTCACTTAACTATTCACAAGCATTCTCCATTCACTCCTGTCCACCACCACTTCCCCTGCCTGATCTATAGTCATTCCTCTATCATCCAAAGCCTTTCTTACACAGTCTCTCCATCTCAATGGGGGTCTTCCTGCCCTTCTATCTCCCCTTGTACCTGACTCACATATTCTCTTTGTAAGCCTTTCATCTCCCATTCGTTCAACATGACCATACCAGCTCAGCACCCTTCTGTCCACTCTGGCTGACAAATGTTCCTGCTGCCCCACTCTCCTACGTATCTCTTCATTCCTCATTCTGTCTCTACGAGTAACTCCACACATACTCCTCAAGCAGCTCATCTCCATCACATCCAGCCCTCTTTTCTCCTTTTTCTTCAGAGCCCATGTCTCAGCCCCATACATCACTGTTGGCACAACAATTCCTTGATACAGTGCACTTTTTACTTTCCCTCCGAGATTTCTCGTCTTCCACATACTTCCCATTGCTCCGAAAACCTTCCTTCCTTCACACACTCTCTGTTTTACCTCCACTTCCATACCTCCACTCCTGCTTATCGTTCCTCCTAGATATTTAAAACACTCTACTTGTTCCTATATTTCCCCATCCAGCCTCACATCTAGATTCACCCTATGCTCTCCCCTATTACACACCATTACTTTACTTTTATTGACGTTCACCTTCAGTTTCCTCCTTCCACAAACCACACCAAACTCTTTGACTACCCGCTGCAGTTTCTCATCAGAATCCGCCACCAATGCTGTGTCATCAGCGAACAGCAACTGATTCAACTCCCAATCTCTATCATTCTTTCCTACTAAACCCAATCCTCTTCCCATAGTTCTCCTTTTCACCTCCCTCACCACACCATCCATAAACATATTAAACAGCCATGGTGACATTACACAACCCTGTCGCAAACCTACCTTTACCTCAAACCATTCACTCAACTCACCATTTCCTACTCTCACACATGCTTTGCTCCCTTCTTAAAAACTTTTTAACTGCTTCTAACAAATTTCCTCCTATTTCATAAATCCTTAACACCTTCCACATTGCTTCACGGTCCACACGATCATACGCTTTTTCCAAGTCCATCAAAGCCCAAAATATATCCTTATGCTTCTCTAAATACTTTTCGCATAACTGTCTAATTTATAACTAATAAATAAATGAATAAATTAATGAATAGACCAAAGAAAAACGGCCACTAGTTCATTAAGTAAA
>JBAKBP010036112.1:7500-18762 GCA_037953745.1 Lithodes maja
GCGAACCCCTGCCCCGGGGGGTTATGGATGCAATATGTTTTTTTGTTCCCTCTTATGCTATTCTCCTATGTTGAAAGAAGCATTATAGAACAAGAACAAAACAATTTGAAATTTTGATTTCTGGGCTCAGCTGAGGGTTCAGCCTCCCCTGTTACACCGAAAATGTCAATACTAGGGGAAGTGGGAATATTTACATAATTAAAAAATATATGGGAGTCAGTGAGATTCTGTCGGTTTGAAAATTTAATGTACTTGGTTTTCTGTGCATTAAAGGAAACTAGATTCTTTTGTCCCCACTCATTAATTCTAGAAAGGTTCTGGTTCAGAGAAATTGCAGTGTTTATTTTTGAATTTATAAGATCGGGTTGGGTGAAAGAATTGGTAAATATGAAGGAACTGTGGAGTGTTGAGTCATCTGCATAGGAATGTATTGAATTATGAGTGGTAGCATTATGAGATCATTGATATGAATGAGGAATAGAGTTGGGGCCAAAACTGATCCCTGGGGAACACCAGCATTTATTGAGTGAAATTGAGAATATAGGCAATCTACCATTATACATATTTTTCTGTTATGAAGATAAGAAGAAATTAGTGGAACTAATGATGCAAGGCCGTAGTGTGACATCGTCGACAATAAGGATTGATGCCAGACTCTATCAAATGCCTTTGATATATCCAGTGCTATTGTATGTGTTTCACCATGTTGGTCTGTAGCTTGGTTGATTTGATGCGTAAGAAGGCAAAGAATGTCTGCAGTTGATCGACATCGTCTAAAACCATATTGCCTATCACTGATTAATTTATTATTCTCAAGATGCTTAATTATGTGATTATTTAATATAATTTCAAAGACTTTACCAAGAGTGGAAGTTATAGCTATTGGTCTGTAGTTTGATGGATCTGAAGAGGCAGCCTTTTTAGGAACTGGATGGATGTTTGCTTCTTTCCAGGATACTGGGAAGCATGAGGTATGAGTACACAGACGGAATTTTTTTGCAAATACAGGAGCGAGCACCAAGGAGCAATAATTCTTAAGTACTATTGGAGGAATTTCATTATCACAAGACGTGCATTCATATTCTATTTATTGGCACAATAATATCGCATACATAAGGCTAGAACAAAATGGTCAAGAACAACAATAACAGATTCATGAACGAGGCTCCACTACGCCTGACTCATAAGACTGGATTATTTTATGCACTATCTAAGTGAGTATGGTGGACCACTTTCTACTTGAAAGATTACACTTGTCCTGTATGTTAGGAGGTCACTCACCGGCTGTATGTATATAACTGACGGCCGCCAGCCACGGACCCACGCTGGCATCTTGGTGATGTCACGCTCCACACGGCGCACTAATTTGTGACGTCATAGCGTGCCGCGTTCAAACCAGTTCACACATCAACACTCTCGTCCTTCTTTTCTTAGTTAACAACACTTCCGTCCTTCTTCTCTTCCCGGTTAACAGCACTTCCGTCCTTTTCTTCCCAGGTCTCGACTATGTATCCAAATACATATCGACCCCCCTCTCGACAGGTATTCTAGTCCCGGCTGACTGCAGCGCGCAGTCGCTCAGTAGATGCCCCTTTCTTGGTGAGGCGATCAGCAAGCTGTCCTGACGTATCCACCCAAGCTACCTCGGCAATCTCTCCTTGCTCCAACATATCACACAACACATCAATGTCAATCCGCAGCCTCCTATCCTCCACACCCTTACACGAGTGAAGAGCGTCCACCAGGCTCTTGTTATCGGTGAAACACCGGATCTTCAGATTCCCACAGTCGGAAATTTCATGCAGAATCTTAGCCAGATACACTGCCGTCTCAACACAATCCAACAGGACCCGAGCCTCAGCGGACAGCGTGGATTTAACAACTCTCCTGATCTTCTATGATTGCCAGTAAACCGGACATCTCTCCTCACCACTATCCCGTAAGAATATAACAAAACCACCTTGTGATCCACTGCCCGCCACGTTGGCAAAAGAGGCATCTGCAAAGCACTCCAAATAGCAATTCCCCAGTTCCTCCATCTTTGGCATATATAACTTCATAACATCTGTCTTTACTCTTGCTATCACCCTGTTAAGCCGCAGAAGATCAGCCACGGTCGCCCGACTACATGCCACACTCAACTCGCACACATCAAAAGCTATGTCTGGCCGGGTATGCGTGGCTATCCAATTCAACTGACCCACCAAGGCCCTATATATGAAATAAGATATAGAATTTTGTCAGTTTTATTAATGGTAGTGTTAATACCAGGTCCCAGGTCAGGTCAGGAGCGAAGACCAGGGAGAAGTACCAGGTGCAGAGAGTCCTGTGTCCACCCCAGTGGGCATGACCTAGTGGCTGTACTGAGACAGGATGCTGTTGGTGTTATTGAATCTTGAGCTAACCTTCACCCCATTGTGAGCTGTTGTACGCCTTATGAACCTAGTGACTGAAGTGTGTGTTTACTAGGGTAGTGGCCTTGGGGTCACCTGTTGAAGTGTTTTAGTTAACTTTGATGTGGTGATAAGAAGTAGTTCATTGGGCCAATAATACCGATATATTCCGTGGTTGATTAAAGTAATAATCCTATTGATTTGTGTATCACTGAGATAAGTGTATTTTCCTTTACAGTGTTTTTAATATAGTTAATTAATACCAAACGGTATATTGTGTTTTTATTTTCTCCCGTGTCATTTATCTAATTTGTATTCATTCACCTGTGTTTCTTTGTATGCAACGGCCATCAAGCTACCAGAGTAATCAATTGGACCAATCATCATTAATTAAGGAAGAAACACAATAATGGAATGAACAGGAAATAATAAATAAGGAGGGGGTAACAGCAAAGTCCAGGAACATTAGAAAAGAAAAGCAAAGACAACGAAAACCCCCCCTTACAAGGGGTCCCAGTCCAAAGAAAATCATCCACGTAAACACACACCACGCCACCAACTTTGCCGTCACACCTCCAGGAGAACAACGCCGAATCCAGAGAAGACACTACAGCCCCGACATCCAGTAACTGACTCTTCACTCGCAGGTACCAATGTCTACCTGCATCACACAAACCATAGACGGTTTTCTTGAGCTTCCACAGCTGCCCATCAGAGAACTCCGGCGGGTGTCGCAGATATACAATTATATCAATCGCGTTACCCTGTAAATAGGCAGCCTTCACATCCAGGGAGTGACAGTCCCAACCATTGGAAGCTGCAATTGCCAGTGCCAAACGCACCGCCTCCTTAGAACATGTAGGCGAATCCTTCCGAATATCACTTGTATCCTCTTCGAATCCCCTCGCAACTAACCGCGCCTTCACCACTGTCTTTCCACCCTTGGTCTTTCTGTCACAACCCACCGTACCGAGAATGCTACCTGACCAACATCCTCTACCACCTCATATACATCATTGGCCCGCCAGTTCCCAATCTCTTGCTCCTTAGCACATAACACTTCATCTGAGTTGAAAAGAACCATCATCTCTGTACTGTCATCGACCACCTCCCACATGCTAAAGTCCTTTTTCAGATCAGCCCAGCAGATGCTCCCATCGGAGTCCCACTGAAAATTATAACAATCCTTATGTCGTCCGGTGGCCTTACCAGCTCTACTCATCACACGCCCAGACACCAACTCACCGCTCTCAATCCGCACACCCTGTATCTGTTGACCGGTGGCAAGTCTAGGAGGCTGACTTGGAACCGACTCAAGCTCTGGCTTAACCGACTCCTCATCCGAATCATCACTGACCTCAGGCTCACGTGGTCCACCTCCACTCTCCGACCCCTCATCAGGTGGATACACCCTCGATGATGTCCCTGTCTCCCTCCTGCACAGCCCGAACATCGTCGATATCGCACCCGGCCGTAGAGCCTCCAACTTGAGCACGAGCCAAACGACACATATGAACCCTTACATAGACGCCCCCATGTCTCACCAAAATCTGCTTCCCATCCCTGCCAATGACTGTGCCAGGGCCGTGCCACTCACAACTATTGTTCTTTTGTAGAACACCTCATCACCATTCTGCACCTCAGTAAGGTCGCTTGAACGAATATTGTGGCACAAAGCCCTCGCCAAATGTTCACCAGACTCAAGTCTAACAAACTCCTGTCTCGCCAAGTGTAGAGTATTCAAATTGGTCCTAACAATTTCCGATGCCGTAGTGGCTTCCAACGCAGGAGGGTTATTCGGGAAAGACAGTCGGCAAACCATGGTTGTGACCAAAAACTAGTTGATTGGGGGAAAAACCTGTGAAGTTGGTTAGGGCATTCCTCGCCGACACCGCCCAGGCCACCTCCAAGTCACACTTGCTGTCCGCCGTAAGCTTCCTGACGATGTCACCGATTACTGCATTTAAGCATTCACATACACCGTTGCTCCAAGGACTCTCAGCCGAGGTCGTCATAATATTAATATTGAACGCCTCTCCCAGTGCTCTCATCTCCTCATTGTTGAACTCACAACCATTATCTGATAAGATCTTCCCAGGCGCTCCGAATGTCACAATCCAGCTCTGAAATACGGCCTTGATAATGGTGGCCGCACGTTTAACTCCAATCACCGTTGCCGTACAGTATCTAGTAGCTAAATCAACGATAACTAAAAAATATTTACTTCCCCAAGCCTTGAGGTCCATGGCAATGACCTCATTCAATTTGGACGCCATAGGCATGCAAACAACGGGACGGGACGTGGTTTAACCTTCCTAAATTTAATACAGACCTCACATTCCTCGGTTACCGTTTGGATAGCCCGTTCCAGTTCTGAACTCACAATCCCAGCATTCTGAACGAGTTTAATAAGCTTCGCTGATGTGGGGTGCCCAAACTGCCTGTGAAATTTCAATGCCGTCTTCGTCACATCCCTTCCCTCAAGAGCAGCCAAGGTAATCATACCCACCCAACTCCTGTCCCAGTCACGCTGATATCGGCAAAAGAGAATGCCCTGATGTTGATGTCTGCAGATCAATCACCCTCCCCCGAATTTTAACCTGATCAGTAGCAAAGTTAACCCATTCATATATATATTGAGAATGGGAATAATCATACAATACTCATCTTCTGAAACAGGAAGGATATATCATGATGTGCCTGTGGGATTTTGTGGCAATATACTGCAACTTAGTCGCACAAATTACTCCCAATAATATATCCCATTGATACACTGGGATTCAAATGCTCAAACTTGTGATCCTAAGTCCAGTAGCAATACCACTCATCCACGCGTACCCTAGAAGTTCTTTACTCAAACAGCAATGCTTGAGCCCTCATACATCTTCAATCTTACCTGGAATAACATTTATGTACCTTACTCCAAGCTTTCATAGCCCACTGCATAACTTCTCCGAGTACCCTAACAAAGGCCTTCTCAAGGTTCACAAAAACAAAGTAAAGGTCCCTGGCCTTACTGAAATTCGTCACATGTTCTCTGACTATGATTATGGCATCAATTTTAATGACCACCCCTTTGTTAGTAATTGGGAAGCGTGCAGGTCATGTGCAGGTTACATATCAGTAGCTTTTGACGTGGATTAGACCCCTCACCTGGAATCACTTTAGTATACTAGACTAACTTCCAATCAGATTTGCCAATAAGGAAGTAATCTATTTACGTGATAGGGTGTGTTATATTTGATTATAATAATAATATAATTAGGAAATCACTCTTTGATCATGGTTTTACATGCCACTTTTTCCAGTGTCACTTCGTTGTGAGTAGTGTGGTTGGCTGGGCTTGAATAAAATTTACTCAGAAAATCATCTTGGTAGAAGGTTTATTGCCCCCCAATGTAGTAGAAATCTGAGTATATTGATCAGAAGGTATTATAGACTAAATGCATAATCGAAAGACAAAAAAACATTTCGCTACATTATTAAGCCACCCAGTATGTGCTCCTCTCAGAGCAATATACTGTATTATGCAAAAAGCCATTCATCAAGAAGGTATATTTACAATTTCAATCATGGATAATACACAATGAGACTACTTTTTCACGATTTTGAAGTGTTATATTTGATTCTAGTACAGTATTTATTTCATTAGGATAAGCATTTGATGTCATATTCTTAGTTTACGAAAATTGTAATAACAAATATGATTTACATTATTAATTTAATCTATTTTTCCCTTAATGTAATTCATGGTTATTACATAATATTTCAGTCAGAAGATACTTGCACTGTTTGAAATGAGACAGGTTTACAGTTCTTATTACCAAGTACCAAATGGGCTTAATATTATAATGTAAAACTTGATTGGTGATGGGCTGGTCTATCAGAGTGAAAACTGAGCGATCTCTGCCGTACCCATAGCTTATTCTGACTGTTCCTTTTACTTATAAATTTTCTAGATCTCAAGTCTCTTCCGTGGATTGACCTCCCAATCTACCAAGATTGGAAGCCAAAGCGTCACATTTTTCCTTTGCCACTCTACTTTCTCTTCATAATTGCTGAGGGGCACAGGGCCCTGGGTGGGGCTTTGGTTTCCCGGGCGTTTCCGCACCCTCCTCAGCTCCCCGCCATGGAGTGGCTTCGGTCACCCAGGCTTTATTGTCGTCGGCAGGGAGGGCTCTGTGGGGGCGCTCGGTTATGACCTTGGCCTTGCTCGGGGCCTTGGGGCTGTTCGGCCAGGCAGCTTGGGGAACAACAACAACATGTAAAACTTGCAAAATAAACAAACTAAAACTGGGACGATACACGATAAATGCAAAAGAACTAGTCAAAATCGCTATGTGGAAACAACGCTAAATAAAATAACATTTTGAAATAAAAGAACACAATCCACCACATAGGGTGTACACAACTACATGAGCAAGTCTATTTGTTTCCCATGTAAACTGATCGCACATATTAAAATGTAAAACTTGCAAACTAAACAAACCAAAACTGGGACAAGGACAATATAAAGTCAAATTAACTTATCAAAATCGCTATGTGGAAACAACGCTTACCAAAATGAAATTTATGAAATAAAAGAACACAATCCACCACATAGGGTGTACAGTACGACATGAGCAAGTTAATCTGTTTCTCAAGAAAACTAATCGCACACATAACAACGCACTAGGCTATCGTCACGTTCAAGGAATTAGTCAAATTTGGGAAGTCCGGGACGTTCTGGTAAATTTGACTAAACTCTGCATAAATAAAGAAATTACCGGTACATGTCAAATGTCAAAATGTTCATTTAAAATCAAATTTACAACATGACAAGACATTAACCCATTGGCTGCGGTTATGTTTGGGCTATTTCGGGCATATTCAGGCACTCCTGAATGATAAATCAAGCATCTGCATTAAATGAAGTGTATTCTGCCGAAAACTAGGCGAAAATAGCTTCAAAATGACACCAGAACGGACCATATACGTGGTCTGGTTCACCCGCAGTGATCCCAGTGAAACGCGGGAACCCCGCTATTATGTAACACTCGCTCGCTTGGCTGCACTTATGAGAGAGACAGAGAGAGACCCGCGCGAGACACAGCCTAGCTCAGTGAGCCGCTCGGTGCTCTGAGGGTCGGAGGTGGGCCCCTCACGCTCCCACCCACTGACACTCGATTTTTAAGTTTTTTACAGGCTTTTAAAGCCTGGAAATTGCTGTAACTTGCCAAAACATTCCAGAACGTCACCCGCAACGAAAGGATTAACAATAGTACAAAATACAAATATTGATAAGCTATCTATAATTTTACAAAATAATATATACAGCACTCACTAACGATAGTGCTATCGGGTAGGTACCTGTAAGCATAGCATGCCTCAAGTGACCCCTATCAATAACTACCCTACAAATAACCTACATTTATCGTACAAATAAACTAAGGTAATCGCAAAAGCAAGCAATTGATACTATCGACAATGAATAGATATATATGAAGACAAATAATTGCAAAATATGAAGAAGCAGCAACAGATTTAAACAAAGAGTACTCTTTTAACATGAACAATTAATTTAAAAATATCATCAATATTAATAATAGCAAAATATAAACAAAAAATACAGACAAAAAGTAAACAGAGGTTATACAAAAAATTTCAAGTTAAAAATGCTTGATTAAAATTATTTATCTCCAATTTTAGAATAGTCACAATAATTGACCCTAAAACATTTAAATTTATGTAACAATTTACTTGCCTCAAAACCTCTGTCTACTAATAAGAGTCTGTATAGTAACCTAGCTCTAGCCCAAAAGTGATCTACTTTAGTGCAAATTTTACAATATCTTATTAACTGGGAATAAAAAACAATTATAAGTTATTTTACTATCGATATTACTACTAGGGAAAGGAAAGTTTATTACGATAAAATTAAAATCCTCAACTTTGTGGTATATTTTCAGTGTGCGCTGTTCATTAACAATCTGTATATTTATATCAAGAACATTTTCAACTTCATCATTTGCGTTACTAGAAAATGTATTATTATATCATCTTATATACTTCACCAGTTCAAGGAATTATATTTAAGGGTGGGGGGAGTGGGACTGAGGAAACCAATTCTCCCAGAGGAAAGACTAACACAGAGTGTGGATGTGGGTGTATCTCCAATAACCATGTTGATATTCTACTCCAAAATGTATGTGGGTTGGGAGAGCTATTTGGACAATGAGCTAAAATCAAGGGATGCACCGTCCCTTTGCTTTGTTAACCATGCTCTGGAGAGCCCCCTTAATTTTATATTCTATTTTTGTATCCCTGTGGATCAAAACTTTCAGAGTTTCCTCCCGAAATGGAGCTTGATTTTTACATTCGTCATATGGACATGTGCGACGTGGGTTTTTCGATAGGCTTCTCAGAGGGGGCCTTTTCCTGTTCATGTAGCACAAAGTTTTAACTTCTTTACGAGTGTATCCATGGGTCATTAGGTGTTTGGAGAGATACTTTAAGTAGGGCACTGTTTTCCTTTCCTGCCTCGGTCCATATTTTCTTCCTAACTGCTGCCCACTGGTGCCGGAAACAGTTGCATTGGTGAGCCTCTCGGCACTATCAGATGTAGTCAGGTCTGTAATATAGTGGCCTCATATTAAACATAATACAAAATAAATACCGTATTGTTTGAATAAAAATTGATTAAATAAGCCTTGAAAAGGAAGTAAAATATGCCTAGGAAGTTTTTATTGTATTTCAACAAAGAAATATTTTTTTGTGACAGGAATTTTATAGTGCATGTTGGATAGGGTAAAGGGTATTTGAGGAGAGTAGCTACACGAAACAAAATGCCATATAATCTTGCCACATAAGATAAATACAATTAAGTCACAATTTGGATGGATATTCTGAAACTTTTTGAGAGGTAACGCATTTGAAAGTTTTAAGGGCATGTACTGTATTACTGTATGTTCAAATATTGATTTTTTATACAAAAATACAGTAGAATGGTCAGTTACAATATATACATACATATATTTCTAAAGACCAAGTACTCCACGCGGAGTGCGGTTCCGGTCTCGCGTCGTAATGGCGACGCTACAGGCAGCCCTGTTCAGAGCTGCCACACTTGTCAGATTTTCGTATTCATGATCAGACCGTAAGGTCTGATCCGAAATCTTCTTGGTCTGCCCCTTGGTGCAGTTCCCTCCACGTTCATAGACCTGCATCTTTTCACCCAACTTAGTTCATCCATTCTCTCTGCTTGTCCAAACCATCCAAGCCTACTAGTACTAATCTCATCGCTTATACTCTTGATATCTAACCATCTCCTTAGCTCTTCACTAGATATCCTATCCTGCAGTTTGGACTCAGATATCCATCTCACCATTCTCATCTCGTTATATTCCATTCTGTTAATATCATCCACTTTGACAGGCCACGTTTCTGAAGCATATACCATTCCGCTTCTAACAAATGAAGGGTACACCTTTCCCTTCAAGGGGAGAGGGAGTCTTCTCATTGTAAGTAGTGGCAACAGTTCTCTGAACTTTCCCCAGCCGCATCTAATTCTGGCAATAGTGGCGGCCTTGACCCCACCACCGGTGGAGATAGTATCTCCCAAGTAGCAAAACTTGTCCACCATCTCCACTGCCTCATTGCATTGTCAAAGTTAACACTCTCGAGCCGATCATTGATCACAATCACAACCTTTGTATACAAATGTCTCAACTTCGGACTTCTTCCTCGTTAGAGGTTCCTTTTTCTACTTTTCCAAGCCCTAATTTAATGTGTAAAACCTAGGTTATAATGATATTAACTCTTGATCCCTTACTTGCCATACCCTCTTTCCATCTTCTGAACTTGGCTTCGGCATCTCGCACATAATCTGCGATAAGTTCTAGGTCATCTCCATCATCTACCAGGCTGTGGGCTCCAGCCATTGAATAAGAGATAGCAAAAAGGGAATGTACCGATTTCAGAAAATTGTGACAAGTTCTTCTGAAGCTCAACTAATTAGCTAAACTGAGTTTATGTCACGAGCCATGGCATGGTCATTAGTGTGCCTAACTGCTAACCAATTGGTCTGTGGTTTGATCCCACCACGCCGTGCCAGTGGTAGACACAAGAGATTGGGCATCTCGGTCTAGCGATTTGTGGTAAATGTCCAATAAATGTCCCTTATTTTGGCATCTATTGTGCAGGGGCACGCTCTATCCATTATAGAGTGTTGGGTGTTATTACCTGCATCTTAAATACTGTACCTGGAATTTGTACTATAAAACAAACATTGTTAGTATATTCAAACAAACACAAAACATACATATACGTGCATACTTTAAAGAGTAGCCTATGATCTACAGTACGTGTATATATCATACTTTTAGTTCACCCTATAGGGGCGTTCTAGACAGCTCGGTCTTTGACATCTCTCTTCCCCGATACTGTGTATTCCTTTATATCAGCATAAAAACCTTTCATTGTGAGAACTAATTATAGCAAAATTTACTTGGCCAATCCAATCAAATTGATCCATTATCATAACGAAGTAAATGACATGTACACAATATATATTTGTTCATGTGACATAACATATAGTACCGTATATAAATAGGCCGTTCACCCATCCCATTTCCCTTGTTCGTTTATCAAAGTTTTAATTGTATACAGATACTTTGTAACCTCACTTTTTCCCACCACACCCCAATATGAACCATTATTTATCACAGCATCCTTGAACCCCAAACTATCAAGTTATTGTTTCCCGCTTAAGAATATGTATTGTTGTTCTGTATGAAAGAGGCAAGTTGACTACAGTATAGCAAGTTCATCCTTGTAGATTAGAGATAGGACAGAACCCTGAGGAACATCGGAGTTGATAGGATGAGGAAAT
>JBAKBP010036113.1:0-18762 GCA_037953745.1 Lithodes maja
CTACCTTGTCTATCTTGCTGGTCCCAATCCACATGTACTTGCATTTTTTTGGATGAAAAGGCATTAACCAATGCTCAGACCATCCCTTCATGCCCTCCACATCTCCTTGAAGCAAACCCATATCTTCCTTACTCCTCACTCTTCTATACAGTTTAGTGTATTTTCTCCTTTCGTGCCATTTAGATGTCGATTATTTCCTGGCGAGCGATAGCGAGACTGCAATTTTAAGAGGAACCGGCCTTCGGCCGGGAAATTTTTCTTCCGAAAAATGTACAAATTTATCTTGAAGGGGGGTTTAGGGGGTGTTTTTCTAAGCTTGATGGAGGTCTAGGGAGGAAACTAAACAAATATATGAATAAATGAATTAATAGACCAAACAAACGGCCAGTCTCCCCTTAATAAGTCATGTCTCCGCTGTCATTACGTTTTGCTCGTTGTGTGCTGTAATAATGTCTGTCAGGTGTTGGATAGGGTGGGTAAGTGTAGGAACATGTGGGTATATTTCACTTGATATGAATAAATAAAGCTTAGATATGGCTGATCCCAATTATAGATCAAAACATACTGGGTGCCGAGACATGACTTATTAGCACGATGGTACAGTTGCCCACATAAGTTCTGTTCCTCTCTGTGATCTTATACATGGACACATATCGCGCATGATTGAATTACGAGTGCAGTTTCTTATGCGGTGGTTAACTCATCTGATTTAGTCAACTGGTGATTAAAAGAAACCACGCTAGCAATTCATTCATACTATCTTACTTTCGTGCATAAGATCACAACGAGGAACAGAACTTATGTGACCAACTGTACACTCGGATGTCATTTACCCCCTGGGGGTAAGGGGGCCCCATCTTATGGTGGAGGAAAACAAGAATATGCCCCACGCGTCCTACTGCGTGTCGTACAAGGCGACTAATAGGGGGAATGGGGGTAGATTGTAGGCACCAATCGAACAGGGCTATACCCAGGAGAGGCTGTAGGCATTTGATAAGGAGTCGCTGGAACTCCTGTTTCATTTGCTTGGCCTCTCTTACTGATTCCCTTTGTGCCTCACTTACACTGAGAGTAGTTCAGCATGCTCTCACAAACACCTCCTCCTCCTATCTACTTCACTACACTTAACATGTACGCCACACTTCCTCCTTCAATATTATTTAAAAAAAATATATGAACACAGGCCCAGCCTGTGAGTCCCAAGGGGGGGGGGGGGGGGGGGGGGCATAAATGCCCCCACACCTGCCCGACCTTCCCCTGACGACCCCTCTAAATGCTCTGGACCACGGCCTGTCACTCTTACTATCAACTTTTGCAATATTCGCGGACTTTCCACTAATTTTCACTCTGTCGAACACCATCTCTCCTCCTACAAACCTGATCTTCTTTTCCTCACCGAAACCCAGGTATCTGAGACAACTTCCAGCAGCCCCTTCTCTGTATCCTCCTACTTTCTCTATCCTAGTTTCAAAGCCAAAGGCGGATGTTGTGCATACATGTACAACAAACTCACTTGCTCTTGTGTTCCCGATTTCGAATCCTCTGAATTCTCAACTTTATGGCTCAAACTATCCTGTCATTCTCATACTAAATATTTCTGTGCTGTCTATCTTTCCCCTAACTCTACCAACTTTCCCAAATTCTTTGACTATCTAAACTCTAAAGTGGAACACATTCTATCCATCTCTCCCTTCTCTGAAATCTCCATCTTAGGAGATTTTAACGTTCACCACCGCCGATGGCGCTCCTTTCACACTACTGACCAACCTGGTGAACAAGCCTACGTCTTTTCTATCATAAATGACCTAGAGCAGCTGGTCCAGCAACCCACCTGTATCCCGGATCGCTACGGAGATCGGCCCAACATTCTTGACTTATTTCTGACTTCTAACCCTTCTTCTTATACTGTCAATCTTTTCTCTCCTTTGGACTCCTCCGACCATAAACTTATCTCTGTCACCTGTCCTATCTCTTCAGTACGGCCACCCGATCCTCCCAGCCGGCGGCGCTTGTGGCACTTTGGCGCTGACGACTGGGAGGCTCTCCAGCAGTATTTCTTTGATTTCCCATTGAATTACTTCTGCTTCCGTGGCCAAGGACCCTCGGAGAGTGCTGAATGCATTTCGGAAGTAATCCTCTTGGGCATGGAAGCGTAGATTCCATTTTCTTTCTCTCAGTCTAATGCCAAAAAATCTTGGTTTACTCACACTTGTTCTACTGCTGTCCACAACAAGGAGGAAGCTTTCAAACGGTACCGACGCCTTAAAACTCAAGAATCTCATTTCTGCCTGGAATCAAGCCAAATCTGTTCTTTGACTTGCCAAGCACTTTCATCAATAATAAATGCACTGAACTATCCAACTCTAGCTCTTCCCAAGCTTTTTGGCATCTAGCCAAAACCTTCTCCAACAAATTTTCTTCCTCGTTTTTCCCTCCCCTTTTCCACGCTGATGGCACAACCATCACTTCTTCCTCTGACAAAGCTGAACTCTTCGCTCATACTTTTGCTAGAAACTCCACTTTGGATGATTCCGGTGCTATTCCTCCCTCTCCATCCCCCTCTCTCCTACTTATGCCTAATATCCTAATCTCTTCTAAAGATGTACTTTCTACCCTCTCTGGGCTTAATACTAAGAAGGCGTACAGTCCGGACGGTGTTCCTCCTGTTGTACTAAAAAACTGTGCTTCCGTGCTGATCCCCTGCCTAGGCAAACTCTTTCGTCTCTGTCTCTCCTCTAACGTCTTCCCTTCTTGCTGGAAGTTTGCTCTCATACAACCTGTCCCAAAGAAGGGTGACCGCTCTCAACCCTCCAACTATCGTCCAATTGCTCTCATCTCTTGTATCTCTAAAGTTTTTGAAACTATTCTTGCTTCCAAATATCTTAAACATTTCTCTTCCCATAATCTGCTCTCAGATCACCAGTATGGCTTCCTTAAGGGTTGCTCTACTGGTGATCTTCTTTCATATCTTACTAACTCTTGGTCATCCTCCTTTCGGGACTTCGGTGAGACTTTTTCTGTTGCACTAGACATATCAAAGGCCTTCGATAGGGTCTGGCACAAATCTTTAATTTCCAAACTACCCTCCTTCGGTTTCTATCCCTCCATCTGTGCCTTTGTCTCTAATTTCCTTTCCAGCCGTTCCATAGCTGCAGTTGTGGATGGCCATCGCTCACTTCCTCAATTAGTTTTCCAGAATGCCCCAAGCCAGCAGTCCCTCAAAATCAAACGTAATGAAGCCATAAAACACTTATCTTCTGATTTAGCTACTATTTCCAATTGGGGTAGAGAAAACCTTGTTGCATTTAATGCTTCCAAGACCCAATTTATCCATCTTACTACCCGTCAGGAACCTCAAGAGGACTATCCCATATTCTTCAACAATACAAAAATCAATCCTTCATCTTCTCGGTGTCTCTTTTTCTTCTGCTCTCACTTGGAAGGACCATATTACCAGTCTTGCTAAGGCAGCCTCCCAGAAGCTGGGTGTGCTCAACCGCTTCAAGGGATTCTTTACCCCTGCGCAGCTTCTTGCTCTGCACAGGGGCACAGTGCATCCTTGTATTGAGTATTGTTCACATGTGTGGGGAGGATCCTCTCACACCGCACTCCTAGACAAAGTAGAAAGGAAAGCTTTTCATATTATTAACTCCCGTCCACTCACCAACTTTCTGCAATCTCTCTCTTCGCCGCAATGTTGCATCTCTCTCGCTATTCTATCGCTACTACAATAATCAGTGTTCCTCGGAGCTTTCGCATGCAGTGTATACCACCTCCTCTACGTAGGGTACGTAGTACCCGCCTTGCAACACAATCCCACCCCTACTCTGTGCAACTCTCCAACCCAAGACTGAAACACTATTCTCAGACTTTCTTCTATTCAACTGCTGAGATCTGGAACTCTCTCCCAGAATCAGTCTTTCCCTCTTCCTATGACTTAAGTTGCTTCAAACGCCGTGTGTCCAGGCATTTTAGATCGAACGTCCCTTGATTTTGGCCCTGTCACTCTTTCAAAACTGGGGGAGGCACTCGCTGCAGGCAGCTGTGCCTTTTGTCTCCCTCATTCACATAGAAGAAAAAAAAAGTCTCTAGCCCACTCATACGAATTCGTGGACCCCCTATGTGTTTCTTTGTACGATTATAACTATCGGGATTGATTTTTTTTTTATAGAACTTGCTTTTCATGAAATAGTATATACTGTATAGTTTTGTAGTTGATGTATAGAAAGTTATATTCATACATTCGTTCCCAGATATACTTCCATAATTCCTCTAGATGATATATATATATACACATTTTGCAATATATGAAATAGAACCTGATTTAGTATAATATATATTGATCTCTCCTTCAGCCACAAACTCGATTCCGGCCATCTCCTCCCCCCTACTGTCCCTCCCCATCCACCACCTTCACCGACACCCGCCTCCACTGTGGGGGCAGGCTCACTCGCAACAGGTAGGCTACAGTACCTTATATTTAAGCACATTCATTATACTTTAGGAGCTTAAATATACGTCGTTTGTTCCCTTTGATACATTTTTATCTTCGTCATTGGCAGTTGCAATGACTGTCTGATCGTTTGGATAACTTAAAACTCCTATAAATAAATGTAGACGAAAATAAGTCAGTTACGGGAGCCCACCTCGCTGTTTTTCTGTTTCTCTCCCTCTCTCTTTGGCTTGTATCCATTCGGCCCCATTCAGCATACTGTTTTAAGACGTTTACCCCATCCAGGTGTCAATATTATTGTTTTGACAGCAAGGTATATTTGTACATTTTTCGATAGAAAAATTTCCTCGGCGAAGCCGGATTTCTCCATACAATGCTGGCTCACTATCGCTCGCCAGGAAGAAATCGACACCTGGATGGGGATAAACGTCTTAAAACAGTTATCTGAATGTGGCCGAATGGATAGAAGCCGGGGAAAGAGAGAAAAGGAGAGAAAGATAAAAAAAGACGGTGACCTCCCTTAACTTTTGCTTACACTTTGATGACCCCTCCCACTTGTATAGGTAAAATACTGGTAGTGGTGTCCGTAGAATGTATTTCATAATCTAGACTAAACCACAAGGCAGTGGGTGTGTGCGGTTGTTGGTAGATGACAAGGATGCACATCATACCTCTGAGAGAAAAGCAGACGTTGGGGTCACGTCCTGGCGGTTTCCGACAAACTGGAATCCCGGCAGTCCCCTGCAGTATTGAGCAGGAGCTGGTCGTCTTGGGTCACCCCCTTGCCATCAGCAACCCCTGTTCAGTACCAAGATAGTGAAGTTGGAACTGCGCACCTCCCTCGGCACTCTAAAGTCTTCTATGCGCAGGTTTTCTCTTCCTGGTTTGCAGGAAGGGAACGTCATCATCGGACTACGATGGACTACCATAACCATTTCATAATCACCCCTCATAAACCATAAGACTTGAAGACACTGCATTAATATACATTGGATATACATACTTTGGAATCTGCATCGAACCAACATGATATCAGAAAATTATCCCAAATGTTTCAGAGTTTGACTTTATTAAGGGGAGATTTGCATTTTCTGGACCCCCTTCTCCCTCATGTTTAGCCCCATTAGTTATGACCTTTTAAGTCATTCGCTCTATTAGATTGACGATTTTAAGCCCTTTCATCCAATTTCTTTGTAAATTATTTAGACCTTTCGAGCCAGATCAGTTAATGATAAATTGTGTTCAACATTATATTGATTAATATATAATTTAAGGGGGAGACTGACCGTTTGTTTGGTCTATTAATTAATGTATTCATATATTGTTTTAGTTTCCTCCCTAGACCTCCATCAAGCTTAGAAAAACACCCCCTAGACCCCCCTTCAAGATAAATTTGTACATTTTTCGGTAGAAAAATGTCCCGGCCAAAGGCCGATTCCTCTTAAAATGGCAGGCTCGCTATCGCTCGCCAGGAAATAATCGACACCTAAATGGCACGAAAGGTCTTAAAATTGACAACGAAATGGGGCGAAAGGTGTTAAAATCGCCAAACTAATGGGCCGAACGTCTTATAATCTCAAAACTAGTGGGGCTAAACATTAGGGAGAAGGGTGTCCAAAAAAACGGTCTGCCTCCCCTTAATCGAGTAGTGTGTGTATCTGAATAAAAAAACATAAATTACATTGCCACTTTGGTTGTGTCAATGTACCTTTAACCCTTTCTGTACCGGTGTCGTCCTTTTAACTTTATTCTGGCTACTATTAGACGATTGTATTCAGTTTAAAAAGGGCTTCAGGCAATTAATAGGCTTTCAACCATCTCACTTAACCCTTTTTCTACCACAGATCCTTCTTATGCTGTATAAAACAGTCTACATTTTAGCTAGAATGAAACTAAAAAGACGTCTCCGGTACATAAGGGGTTAGATATCATGATTACTTTATATTCCCATTCCCTTATTGTTTCTGTGACAGGTGAACACTGGTATTCTGTCCGGTATCCCGGTGTTGATGTTGGTCACCACTCAACACCTCTCCATTATACGTAGGTAGGTTGTATTATAATAACCTTCTTTATCATAATCTACTGCTATAATTGACCACTTGCGAGTTTCAAGCTATAAGGAAGTTGGAGCTGTAGACATTAATATTCAGCACATTTTCCAGCTAAAATGGGGTTGTAGTACATTTATATATACTTACAACACAATTCAACATACTTTCTATCCATCAAAGATTTACATTATTATAGCAGTTATGTTTTGTATTGATGTTAACGATTCCAACTTCCTTATAGCCTGAAACTCGCAAGTCGTCAATTGTATTTACAAAAAACACCGATCTTGTCCAATGAAGTGACAATTGCAAGGCTTTAGTCTGATAATTTCCATCATGCACCAACCCTTGACATAGCCTCGATTGTGTTTATATGGAAATATGTTATGTTAACTAACCAATGTATAGCATTTACAATTGTTATCTGATTGAATCAGTGTCAATGTTTCCTACCAGGTCTATAGAAAATGTGTTACAAAGAACTGGTGGTAGTGGACTGGAGTTGGTAGTATCTGTGTCCTCCCCGTCCACCTCCCTGTTGGACCTTCTACACCAGTACCCCATCAAGGTCCACACGGCAACACCCTCACCAGATCAGGCCGATGGGTCAGTTGAGGCTCGGTTTGCCATCTAAATGTAGCTTGGTTTTAATGTGTGAACTGAAGTACTGTAACTAATATCCATTTTATCCAGGGGTGTAAACCACTATAGAGTATGTTTGTGTTTTTTTAATGAAATTAATGCAAATGTAATTATTTGTCTGTAATATATATTATGTTATAAACCCTTTATAACAATCTTCCCTTCAGATTTTTAGTCCAGTTTTCCATACCCCAAGTGTGCATACTTATAATACAATACAATTCCACACAAACGAATAATGAACCGTTGTTAATATCTATGAACTACTTCCTCAGATCAGGTCATTTCAAATCCCTCATGAGGCGAGTCGTCCCTCAGCTCTCCTCCGTCAGTAGTCGCTTGTCCAACCTCCTGCAGACCTTGAGTGATGAGGGTGTGTGCCGCAGTAACCACCTCAGTCCTGTCATCAACATCCTCAACACCGGGGCCAACCACTCCCAAACCTTACCATACACCCTCAATGTACACGACCTCCACAGCCAAGAGCGTGGGACCCCCTACATGGAGCACCCTTACAACCATATGTTTCTTAAGGCACTCGGGAAGGATACAGTAGAGGGGGAAGCAGGAGATAATGGCAAAGGAGGCAGAGGGATTGATGGTGGAGGAGGCTTGGAGAATTACAGAACTGGAGATAATACAAGGAAAGGGCAAGCAAATGAAGATGGAAAGGTGTGCCAGAAAAGTCAAGAACTGAAGGAAGCTCTCCAGTTTGTTAAAGATTCCTACCCTAAAATGAAGAACCTGATGCTCATGGAAACTGGCTATGTACTTGCTCCTGATATTGTTAGGTACGGAAAGATAGTTAAATTTGATGGTGTAAAAATGCATGCAGTTCTTTCAAAGAGGTGGGCAAAGGTGAATTATGTTCATAAATGCCTTGCGATTTATTAACTAATGTACAACAAATAAGCTATAGAGGAACACCATCTTCAAGACTGTAAGCAAAGTTAGGACCTTGGTATAACTTTCCATGTAATGAAGTTAACATATTGATCACAAATCTTAATACATTCTAACATAGAAGATTAATGTACACAATCTTACTATGAGATACATAGTTACCCAAGCATATTTTTCAACCAGGATCAATCACATGCATATACATAATGCAATATTAAAGTTCTCTTGTGATACCGTTGTTAATTAATTGTATCTCTCCCCCCAGTTTCCTGAATCAGACACTGCATGCCACCCAATCCGACCCATCAGTTTACTGCATCTCCGCCCACAACCCCTTGGCCCTCCCACGACCCGCCCGATCTAACCGTCACACAATATACGACCCACTTCACCCCTTCTCTGACTCACCTCATTCTACAGCCGACTCACTAGACTCACTATACGACTCATCACAACCCAACAACACAACGCTTCACATGCCCCCCGAACACACTCGCCTGCTGCGGTACGAGCACTTCCTCGCCACTGCCACACTCGTCCCGGCCAAGGTTGTGGACGAGATCATAGACGAGTTTATTATCTATGAAGAAACTGCAGCCACGGAGCAACACAAATCAACACTGGTGGGTGAATTTATTGCTGATGTGTCCATGCATTCACGATGTCTGAATATTGTAAATCCCTCTCCTACTATGAAGAAAGTAAACAACCTCCCTATCACAGAATATCTTGGAGGGACATTTGCTACATCACATAGAAATGTGCATATTATAATTGTATTTGATCACCCTTGTCTGCAGCAGTAGGCTATATATTGGCCTAACCACTTCAGCACAATTACATATATTTAGTTTTTTTTCCGACTGACACTAGACAATTGCATTATGTTTGGGGCCTCTTAAGCTTAACACAGCACTTTGTCAACATGTCATTGCGCCGTCCTTGGCTGATTTTACGGAATTCTGGGTCGAAAACAAATGTGGGGGCCCTGGCTAAGCAAAATCATATAATGGTAACCAGAATATGATGAAAACTACGTCATTGAGCTGAATGGGTTGCAGAACTTTGCACCAGACTTTGCGAAACACACAGTCATATTAAAGTCTGAAAAGATCAGAACGCCAGTGTGACAGGGCTTTAGGTAGCATTAAAAGTATAATCTGAAACCCAGGCAGATATTATATAAGTATATAAGTATTGTTAGTCTATTAGTGTAACGATGATTATTAGCAACCTGATTATTGTAATTTTACCAATTTACAAAAGAATTAAGGTTAGTAATTTATCCCTCCTCAGAGTTGGTTAGAGACGTGGTTGTCGTGGTGGAGTCGGCGGCGGCGGCGGGTGTGTATAGTCCCCAGCCTTCCTAGGGTGTGTCCTCTTACTACAGACACCACAGAGACTCCACCACCACCACCCCGTCCTACAGACACCACAGAGACTCCACCACCACCACCTATAGACACCACAGAGACTCCACCACCACCACCACCACCACCCCGTCAGGAAGGAGAGGCAGACAGTCATAACCTTCCCTCCTCCGTGTCTCTCTGCTCGCAACATGAAGATACTGTGTTTGATACTAGCAGGTTAGTGTATTTATCTAATTGTATTTACCTAATTGTAGTATACAGGAGTTGAGCTTTTTAGGCTCGTATTGTCCCGCTTCCTGAGTTACAATTATTTAACTTTGCCTTAAAGTGTGTGTGTGTGTGTGGCCATTATGTAATTGTTTATGTTCTCATCATTACCTATTTTAAATAGTTGGAGAGGTAAATATCTATTTCATGTTTTTTTCTTTCTTCTGGTGAACAGATTTGGTTGATATCCATTATCTTCGTTTGGTAACCTCTTGACCTGTTTGATTTAGGTGTGGTTATCACCTTATTTCCTTTTTCTAATGCTTACCCACCAGTAAAACATCAAGTGACATTAAAGATAATTCCCATAATAAATTACATTCACTGTGTTAATTGTTATTTAAATACATAACATGTGCCCCTTCTCTGCCCTTCACCAGCAGCACAGTCTTCTTCAGGACCGGCTTATCCGCTAGCCTATTGGAGTATTCTGTCATGGATTATTTATTATGATGGCTCCATTTAGAGCAGTATTACATTTATCTTATGATATCGTTGTTGCTTAATAGTATCTCTTCCCACAGCTTCCTGAATGATCTGAATCAGACACTGCATGCCACACAATTCGACCCATAACTTTAAATTTATGAACATTGCTCCCGATAGCGTCAATGGGATAACATTATAAAAGCTTCACATGGATAACATAAATACATGGATAATGTATACTTGTAACTTTGTCCAGATAACACAGATGTCTAGAGTTACAGGATTTTAAATTATCAATTGGAATAAAATGACAGGAACAAATCATTGTCACGATTGAAGTCTTGCCTCAATGATCAATGTATGATCAGGCTGAAAAGCTATGTTCACTAATTTTAAACACAGGTTATAACAAATATATTTCGGTTAGCGCTACTAGATACTATAGTTAGGTTTTTGTTGTTACTTTTATATGTGTTCCTAACCTGTCACCTCTTTACCCTTTTGTGTGTCTCTTGGTGATCCTCCCTACCCCTTGTGGGAGTAAGGGCTGGCTACTGAGTGAATGACTTATTCTATTTGTATTTGTATTTATGTTTTTATATATTTATTTATGTATTAATTATTGATTTATTTGTATTCATGTGTTTATTTATTTATATATGTGTTTATTTATCGAGTTATTTGTATATTAATTTTGTGTGTATTTGTTGATGTTGTTTCTCGTCTCCAGACTGCTTGGGCACCAATATATCCAGGACTTGTTCAAGGTGGTGGAGGCGGCTCAACCACTGGGCCTCACTAACCATGACTGCTCCTCACCAACCTTCTTCCCAGAGGTCTTGGTACGAACAACACGGATTATATTTAAGCCGGTATCACACAAGCGCTTTTTCCCTCAACATTCATCCTCAACACTGGTCTGGCAGCTTTTGTGGTAAACATTTAAAATATTTATATCATCTAAGTTCATCTACTGTCAGCCTAGTTGTTGTTGTTGTTGCTGTTCCCCAGGCTGTCTGGCCGAACAGCCCCAAGGTCCCGAGCAAGGCCAAGGCCATAAATGAGCGCCCCCGCAAAACCCTCCCTGCTTACCACTAATAAAGCCTGGGTGACCGAAGTCACTCCAAGGCGGGGAGCTGAGGAGGGTGCAGAAATGCCCGGGAAACCAAAGCCCCACCCAAGGCCCTGTGCCCCTCAGCAATTATGAAGGGAAAGTTGAGGGGCAAAGGAAAAATGTGACGCTTTGACTCCCAATCTCCCAACCTCTAAGTCTGTCAGTCTATTTGGCACTGGTACCGGAAACTGTCAGTCTAGTTTCCGGTACCAGTGCCAAATATTGCAAAATGTTGCTAGAAAATTGTTGATCATCGAATGTTGACTATAAAAGCTTTCGTGTGAACCCGGCTTTAGTAACACCCTGATAAAACAAAATAATAATAATAATACTATCATAATAAAAAAATATATATATTGAGTATATATTTGAGTATATGCCTGAATATATAGATAGATAGAATAATAAACATAATACAAACCATCTCCAGTGCCTCATTGCCAAAGTTAACACTCTCGAGCCGGTCATTGAACACCAGCTTACCTTTGCATACTAGGCATACACATTTCTCAATTTCGGACTTCTTCAAACTAAAAAACGACTCCACTAATCGAGCTAATATGTCTACCATTTGGGAAGAGACAGCCAGGGAACAAGTGTGGACAATTACAGCCCATTTGCTCCAGCCCTCTGTTTTTAGTCACAGAGGTTAAGAGTCACGATTTCTGGCCTGTTATGATGAACAGTGTCTTATTATATATACAGAAATAGTCGGTTTATTTCAAGCTGATGGTGAATTGCAATGTCCTTACTGTCATATTAGTCACCTATAACGAAGATTTTGAAGCGAAATATGTTGTTTTTCTGGACCCCCTTCTCCCTCATATTTAGCCCCATTACTTATTATGTTCCTTCCAACAACCAACTATACTCCTAAAATCGATTAATGAAATTTACAAACACATGTGGCAGTCCGTGGATTCGAATCCAGGATGCTCACACCGAAAATCAACACCTTATGCATCGCACCACGAAGACAGTTAAAGAATGGTGGACACTACCTACGATTTATTATGCAACTTCGAATCCTGCATATCAATCTAAGCATGTACACACATCCCAACTGCAACTCACGTAGGCTATGCATATGTGAATGGAAAGAGCAATTAATGGGGCCTTAACCACTAGGGAAGTCCTCTCGATAAATTACCCCTGAACCAATATCAATTATTATGTTCCTTCCAACAACCAACTATACTCCTAAAATCGATTAATGAAATTTACAAACACATGTGGCAGTCCGTGTTTTGAGACTTTAAGACGTTCGGCCCATTAGTTTGTCGATTTTACACCTTTCGCCCCATTTCTTCAATGTTATGACCTTTGGTGCCATTAGTTGTTGATTTTTTCCTGGCGAGCGATAGCGAACCTGAAATTTTAAGAGGAACCAGCCTTCGGCCGGGACATTTTGCTATCGAAACATTTACAAATTTATCTTGAAGGGGGGTCTAGGGTTTATTGTTTTAAGCTTGATTGAGGTCTAGTGATGAAACTAAGAAATAAAGGAATGAATGACCAAACAAACTTACTCCTCTTAATTACGAACACTTGGTATTTTATATGATGCAGAGACCTACAGTAGTTGTTTCATATATTTCCATTAATTATCGATAAATCAGTTGCTAAGGGATTCAATTTACCATCAGTTGCAAAACAAACCAGTGTCTTACTATAGGTAGCGCCAACGAACTTGACAATAATCTTGATCTCCAACCTCTGTATCTTAATAGGGCCTAGAGCAAACTGGCTGTAAATATCCAAACCTATTTTCTGGTGGACTCTTCCCAAATGATAGAAACGTCCACCCGATTGCTTTCATTTAATACTACGTGTTGTCTTGCAGAACTCGTCAGTGTACATTATTTACATCAAGATGGAGAACTATGATGATGATTTTACCTTCCACCACTTTATGAAGGTAAGTAGAAAGTTGAGGTTGGTGTAATGGTTAGAGCTTGTAACTTCTGTATGAGATATCCTAGGTTTGAATCCCGGGAGAATCACATGCTTTCATTAATTTCATGTTGGGGTTATTGGTGTTAAGAACGTTGAATTAAGGGGGTCATGGGGGACATTTATGATTTATGTAACTTAAGGACAAACTGAAATAATATTCGAACGTTGAATTTAGCATATATAATTATATAAGTAAATGAAAATAATATAATATTAAAATAAAATAGCCAGTGTTCAGTCCCACCAGTATAAAATAAGTATATCTCTTCCCGCACAGTGTTTTGGTTTGGATTTGTTGACAGTGGTGGGATACTTGGAGGGAGTCTTCCAGCTCTCCTATCGCAACACTCTACTACTACTGATGGGCGTCCCTTATTCCGTATACTCGTAAGTTCACTTAAGAAGTTAACCCCTTGAGGATTTTGACGGGTTTGGCGGTTTATTCTGACGATTTTATTTAGATTAGGAAGGGTATAAATTATGGAAGTCATATTCTGGTTACCATTAGACGATTTTATTTAGTTTGTAATGTACCTATGCGACTCAAATGGGCAAATGCGTTGTCAATAAACCCTCTTAGTAACAAAGGTTATTCCTAAACTTCATAAAATCATCTAATTTTAGCCAGAATCAAAGGTTAAAAAGGCATTACGGTGCTGAAGGGATAAATAGTACTGTACCCTGAAATACCCTAAATTACCCTTAAGCCGGTATTACATAAGAGCTTTTATAGTCAACATTCGATGATCAACATTTTTCTGGCAACATTTCTGGAATATTTTGCATCGGCATAGGAAACTAGACTGATGATAGATGAACCGAAATATTGTATATGTTGACCTCCTAAGCTGCCAGCCCAATGTTGAGGATAAATGTTGAGTGAAAAAGCGCTTGTGTGATACCGGCTTAAATCCCCTAAAATACCCTAAATACCCTAAAATCCGGCCTGACATTTCCCTTCCCAGCCCCTCGATGAAGAGCACCGGGGCCCTACTGGTCGCCGACATCCCCGACCTCTACGTCCGGGGCCAGACCAGCTATCGCCGACTCCGATACAGGCACTTCAACTTTACCTCAGTCCTCGTTCAACAGAAAGTCTTATAGAAATGTTAACCCTTTCATTATAGGAGAGGGTTAAGTGACGTCGATACGTGGAATGCTAGGGGAGAGAGTGAGAGTGTGTGTGTGAGAGAGAGAGAGAGAGTGTGTGAAAGTGGGGGAGAGTGAGTGGGAGAGGAGAGAGGGTGTGAGAGAGCGTGTGAGAGAGAAAGAGAGGCAGTGAGTGCCAGAGTGAGAGAGTGTATGATGGTGAGAGTGATTTACAAGGAGTTACATGGATTAGTATCTCAAAGACCTTGCGGTTCATTCCGGGGAGATACTCGAAGTGGAAAGAGATAGATCGTGTAGTGCATTACACTCACTACAGAGTGTGCACAATAATATCTACTCTCTTCTCGAACTGCTTTACTTAAGAACTATTTCCAACTTTCGAGGAAAGTTTGTTCCAGGTAGAGCAGATCTTATATGTGAAAAAGTTTCCATGAATAGTAATGCTGAACCTTTTTTATTTTTATTTCCAGACATGGTTGTGTGTTGTATTCATACTGAGGCTAAAGATTTGCTATGATCCAGATTGTCAAATCTATTAAGCATTTTTATAAAGTCAATGAGTTGATCTCGTAGGCTGCATGTTTCCAACGAAGAGATCAAGAGGTCTCGACCGGCCCTCATAGTTCAGTCTTCTAATCGATGGAATGAGCTTTGTAGCCCTAGCTTGTACGCTTAACAGTTGTTTTATATCTTT
This sequence comes from Lithodes maja, assembly GCA_037953745.1. Taxonomy (NCBI): domain Eukaryota; kingdom Metazoa; phylum Arthropoda; class Malacostraca; order Decapoda; family Lithodidae; genus Lithodes; species Lithodes maja. Next base: position 14,996 of record JBAKBP010036113.1, read on the forward strand.
CCCGAGTGCTGGAGACCAGAATTGAACAGCATATTTTAGGAGTCTGTATTAGATTGTTGCAGAGTGTGAGGACTATTTCCTCATTTCTATACTTAAAATTGCCTCTTAATAATACCCAATATTTTTTTTAGCGATCTTCTCTACTTCAATGCACTACTTGGAGAACTTTAGGTCATTGCTGATCAAAATACCTAAATCATTTTTCCAAGTTAGTCACTTCCAGAGTCTTTCTCAAAAGCAAATAACCTGACTTGGAATTTGCTTGGCCGATATGCATTATCTTGCAGTTTTTCAAGTTTAGTGGAATCTGCCATGTCTCAGACTATTCACCCAGTCTGTTAAGATCCCTCCTGAGTTATTCATCCCCTTTAGGATCGTTCATATTTACTCCAAGCTTAATGCCATCTGAAAACTTGGAGATCACACTCAACAGCCTAATATCAATGTCATGGGGATACATGATAAACAGTACTGGCCCAAGTACAGATCTCTGTGGAACTCTTAGAAGTGACCTTGAATATAAATGTGGTCAAATTGGACTACAAACATTCACGGTCAAGGTCATTTCCTGTAGCTCTTTATTGCCAGTTCCTAAGCTGCAGTGAGTTGTCTAATCTTGGTCAGACAGAACTGAAAATACACTATACAGCACCGAACGTGTTTAAAATACACTATACAGCACCGAACGTGTTTAAAATACACTATACAGCACCGAACGTGTTTAAAATACACTATACAGCACCGAACGTGTTTAAAATACACTATACAGCACCGAACGTGTTTAAAATACACTATACAGCACCGAACGTGTTTAAAAAGCGGAATCAGCTATAAAAGTTCACCACTTGTTCTAGCCAGCTCAAAATAGCCAAGCCACACAGCAAAATTAGATGTAGGCCTATATTCTAACGTTGTTTTTACTGACAAGTGACAAGTATATTATACCATTGCTTTTACAGTATTTAGTACTTCTGTGTTTCTGTCCTTATATAAGTAGCCTGCTGTTGGTATTTATATCGTTTTGTCATAGGCCCATATATAATAAAACTCTGTACTTTATATATATCGTTTCATTAGATATCTAATAAGAAGGGCACTTGGTAGAGGGCTTACCTCCGCCTGCACTGGCTGTTTCTTTACCATCAAAATAATTGGTCTAAGCGTTATTCTGGGTCTGAGTTCCAAGATATGATCCGGATCGTCTGAATTACTTCTTCCTTGGCTCATATCCTCTCTGCCCACCAAATTCGTTAAAATCTCCGGATCACCTCCTAAATTGCCGACTTGCGAGTTTCGTTCTAAAAGGAAGTTGGAGCTGTAGACAACGATATTTAGCAGAATAACCAGCTATAATACAGTTTTAGTTTAAAATATAAATTCATAAAAACAAATTCAACATACTATCTATCCATCAGAAATTTACATAATTAATATGTTTGTGTTTATTATCGATGTTTACAGGCCGAACTTCCTTATAGCCTGAATCTCTCAAGTGGTCTATTGAATCACTTCTTCCTTGGCTTATAAATTATCCTATCTGACCAACAAATTTCGTGAACATTGGTTGATAACTTTGCGAGATGCCTTGATTACAGACAAACAAACAGAGGCGAAAACGTAACCTCCGTCCAATTTCGATGGCGGAGGTAATAATCGCCCTATGTTATCCATAACACAGGTAGAATGGCATCTCGTTAAGGGAACCTACCTCGCTTTTTTTGCTCTTTCTCTCCCTCTCTTATTGGCTTGTATCCATTCGGCCCCATTCAGCCTACTGTTTTAAGACGTTTACCCCCATCCAGGTGTTAATATTTTCCTGGCGAGCGGTAGCGAGCCAGCATATATATATTTTTGTTTTGACAGCAAGCTAAATTTGTACATTTTTCGATTGAAAAATGTCTCCGGCGAAGCCGGATTTCTCCATACAATGCTGGCTCGCTATCGCTCGCCAGGAAGAAATCGACACCTGGATGGGGATAAACGTCTTAAAACAGTTGGATGAATGGGGCTGAATGGATACAAGCCAAGGAAAGAGAGAAAAGAAGAGAAAGATAAAAAAGCCGGTGACCCCCTGACAAGCTTAGTAGGAGGAAAGTTTGTTGGAATAATGTTTTATCCGGTTCGTACAGACTACAGGTGGCAGCAGTCGGATCCCAGCTGTTCAAACATCAACACGTCGCTAGATAATATAACCATTGTGCTATTAACCCTTTCAAGATCCGATTACGCATTTTCACAGCATTCTGGTTATCATCAGACGAATTTATACGCTTTAGGAAGGATCTGTGGGAATTGTAAGGATACCTCCATTAAGGGGAGGTATTTAGTGTGTTCCCTACGTTTTCATCAAGCTTCAAATTACACCCCCTAGACCCCCTTTCAAGATAAATTTGTACATTTTTCGGTAGAAAAATGTCCCGGCCGGAGGCCGGTTGCTCTTAAATTACAGGCTCGCTATCGCTCGCCAGGAAAAAATCGACACCTTAATAGCACGAAAGGTCTTAAAATTGACAGAAATGGGGCAAAATGTCTTAAAATGTTCAAACTACTAGGGCGAACGTCTTAACATATCAGAAACAATGGGGCTAAACATGAGGGAGAAAGAGGTTCAGAAAAAAATCCCTCAAGTGGAAACCTCCCCTTAACCCTCTAACTTCCATACACCCTTCCTAGTCTGAATAATATCGTCTATTAATAGCCAGAGAACGGAAACAAAACATGCGCAATCGTATCTTGTAAGGGTTAACGAGTCGTCAGGTCAGGTGAAGGTATTGAGGGGTAAACTTTGACAACGGCACCTCGTATCTACTTTCCGAAGCGTGTTGAGGGTGAGAGAGGAGCTAGAAGGGGTGTTAGAGAGACAGAGGAAGCTGTGGGAGTGGCTTTGTTTATTGTACGTTGGAGAGTTAATAAACGATAACTGGACCATAATAATGATTCGTCGGAAGCAGCTGGACGTCCTAACATGGGTAAGGGAAGCTGCCTTAAGGGGAGGTTTTTAGTTTGTTTCCTACTCCTCCAGCAATCTTAAAATTTCACTCCCTTGACCCCCTTTTAAGATAAATTTGTACATTTTTCGGTAGAAAAATGTCACGGCACGAAGGCCAGTTCCTCTTAAAATTGCAGGCTCGCCAGGAAATAATCGACACCTAAATGGCACGAAAGGTCTTAACCCCTTCTGTACCGCAACGTCTTTTTAATTTTACTCTAGCTATATTTAGATGATTTTGTGCAGTTTAAGAAGGATCTGTGGTGGTGAAAACAGTTGAGTGAGATAGTTCCAAGCCTGATCATTTGCTGGAGGCCCTTAAGAAACTGAATAAAATCGTCTAATAGTAGCCAAAACAAAGTTAAAAAGACGTCGCCGGTACAGAAGGGGTTAATATTGACAACGAAATGGGGCGAAAGGTGTTTAAAATCGCCAAACTAATGGGCCGAACGTCTTACAATCTCAAAACTATTGGGGCTATACATTAGGGAGAAGGGAGTCCAGAAAAGCGGTCCATCCCCACCTTGCTTCGAACTATCTCACTTAACCCTTATTAGTACCACAGATCCTTCTTAAACTGCACAACATCGTCTAAATATATCTATAATAAAACATAAAATGCGTCGCCGGTACGGAAGGGTTAAAACACTGTGAAGCAAGACAGAATATTAACCCTTTCTGTACCCGCGACGTCTTTTTTTATTATTTTCTAGCTAAATTTGGACGATTTTTAGTGGATTCCCTAGACTTCCATCAAACTTAAAATTACTCCCCCTAG
>JBAKBP010036114.1:0-18762 GCA_037953745.1 Lithodes maja
GTAGTCATAAACGGTAAGGCATCTAAATGGACCAATGTAAGTAGCGGGGTACCCCAGGGATCGGTACTAGGACCAATTCTCTTTCTAATTTACATCAACGACATAGATGAGGGTCTCACCTGCACAATCTCAAAATTTGCTGACGATACAAAAATTGCAAATAGCGTACTCTCAAAAGAACAAGTTGACGATATGCAACACAATCTAGATAAATTGTCATGTTGGGCCCAAATTTGGCAAATGAGTTTCAATGCGGATAAATGTAAAGTACTACATGTCGGATACCTAAATGAGAAAGCAAACTATTCGATGAATGGCACTCAGCTTAAGAATGTAAACAGAGAAACTGATCTGGGAGTAACAATATCGAGTAACCTAAAACCGAGTCAACAATGTTCAGAAGTTGTTAAGAAGGCAAACAAAATAATTGGCTTTATAGGCAGGTCATTTGAGCATAAATCCAAAGAAGTTATCCTAACCCTTTACAATTCCTTAGTCCGCCCTCTTCTGGAATACTGCGTTCAATCCTGGTGCCCTTATTACCAAAAAGATATAAACAAGCTAGAACGAGTTCAACGTAGAGTTACCAAAATGATACCTAGCCTAAAGAACAAACCATACGAAGAGCGTCTTAGAGAATTAAATCTATTTCCTTTAACCCAGCGCAGATTAAGAGGCGACTTAATTCAAGTGTTCAAAATCATCAAAGGCATCGACAATATGAACTGTAGTAAGTACTTCACTATCGACCAATCTAATTACACACGGGGAAACGGTTGCAAAATTATTGGTAAATCTTTTAACTCGCACGAATCTAAGAATTTCTTCTTCAATCGAGTTGTCAACTTGTGGAATGGGCTTCCCCGAAACGTTATAGACTGCAGCACCGTTGATTCATTTAAATTCCGCCTAGACAAATATCTCGCATCAAACCCGCGACTGACTGCGTTTGTAAATGAATAACTTTATCCTCCCCTCAGTTAATAACCCATATGTCCCCTACTAACTTCCTAGTCCTGCCACGTTAGTGGCAGGGCAGTAGTTCCCTTTCCAATGTTCCCTTACCCACTCTAAACCACTGTTTGGACACTTGATCCTCAGTGTTTTGGAGGACAAGCAGCCTAGAAGGGTCACTAGATCTGTTGTTGCTTGATTTCCTTTGTACTCCTTTGTACTCCTTTGTACTCCTCAGCTCCCTGCCTTAGAGTGGCTTCGGTCACCCGGGCTTTGTTAGTGGTAAGCGGGGAGGATTTTGTGGGGGCACTCGTTTATGGCCTTGGCCTTGCTCGAGACCTTGGGGCTGTTCGGCCAGACAGCCTGGGGAACAACAACATATATATATATATATATCCTACACACATTTACGGTACGGTACGTACCGTACTTTGACAAGATAAAGTGAACAAGAATTTCAGATAGCTAGAGTTCAGTTCTTCAACGTACCGGTAAGCTTATCCCACTTTCTCTCTCTCTCTCTCTCTCTCTCTGTACTATAATTTACACATTTCTTAGTGATAGGTATGTATTGTTTTCAAGCGACTGGTAAATGTTAACTTGCGCAATAATATTAATACAACTTGAACTACCGGTTCTCTCTCTCTCTCTCTCTCTCTCTCTCTCCACCGCTTCCCCTACACACCCACCGACACTTCATTTGCAGTGCAATCTCGCTGGCAGACTGATCTTGCACCCCTTATTGCACATTCGCCCCCCCCCCCCCTCTCTTCCCCTGCCCCATAAGTTTGATAGTATTATGCCCTCCTTTATCTTTTTAATCTTACTTAACCCCTTCTGTACCGACGACGTCCTTTTTAACTTTATTTTGGCTGATATTAGACGATTATATTCAGGTTAAGAAGGACATCTGTACCAATTAAAAAGCTATACACTATCTCAATTATTCCTTTTAGCTACCATATATCCTTCCTAGGCTACATAAAATCGTCTAAATGTAGCCGATATAAAATAAAAAATACGTTACCGGGTAAAGAAGGGGTTAAGGGAACAGTGGTGGCCCCCTTAAACTTGGGTATGTATGTATACGCCATCAAAATATACCCTTACTGTTTAGGCCTACCATATTTAGCATTGTATGAATATTTATACATGTACCGGTAGCAATGGGACACGGCCTAGTGAGTAGCCTATGTAACTCACATAATGGGTCGGATTCATGCGTAGAAATCCCCAGTGTGAGCATTATTATAATTACCGGTACTTATTAATATTATCATTATTATTAATTATATTATTATTTTTATTGTTACCGGGTATTGCTATTATTATTATTATTATTAATATTAAATTCGTTGTTGGTAGGACCTATTATTATTGCTATTATCAGTTTTATTGCTAATATCATTATAATTGTTAATATTATTACTAATATTATTGTATTATTATTATTTTTATGTTATTATTATTGTTATTATTATTATCATTATTATTATTATTATTATTTTTGTTATTATTGTTACAAAATCTCCGGCTCCATCTCTTTTGCTAGACCTCTCTCCGCCGAGTCGAACCCGTGCCAAACTCTCCATTTTCTGTGAATCGGATGCATTAATCAAATAAACTCGGTCGTATATCACGTTCTTCCCCCATAGATCTCCACTTGGAAGCCTCATAAATATCAGATTTGGGGAGCTTGTCTGTCTTATCGGGACATGTTTTTTTATAGTTCACAGGTATTTGATTGTTTTTGTTTTATTTTATGTGGATTATGAGGGCGAGTACAACGGAAATAAAGCAACAACAGGTCTAGTGACCCTTCTAGGCTGCTTGTGCTCCAAAACACTGAGGGTCAAGTGTTCAAACAGTGGTTTAGAGTGGGTAAGGGAACTAATGTCCGTGGCAGTATTAAGAAGTTAGTAGGGGACAGATGGGTTAGTAACTGAGGGGGGATAAAATAAATTATTCGTTTACAAACGCAGTCAGTCGTGAGAGAGAGAGATGTTTATTGTACTTTTGTAGGGATAAAGATATGGGTACCGTTTCGAGAATGCCTTGGTAGTGAAAAGGGTACCGTAAGTGAGAGTTCAAAGTCTATATATTGGTGGAGGCCCTTTTTAATTTAAGCTGAATAAAATTTTGTAATAGTACCGGTAACCATAATAAAGCTAAAATGATGGCACCGGTAGTGAAGGGGTTAATCGAAAAGCGTTCCTGATGTCCCCTCGTTGTTGTTGCATGTGGTTTTTTCTGCTGTTAAGTTTATGTAGGACTGTAGGTGATGGTAACCTACTAATCTTTTTCATCCCCTAGACTTTCCTATTTATATTTAAGTGTGTATTATCCCGGTAAATAGTAAATATGAGATTTCCGGAACCGTGACATAGTAATTATATATATATACATAGTAATATATAGCCTATATATATTTATTATTGCCAGAGCTATCCCTTCTGAAATTTATGAAAGGTATTTTTAAAACTCTCTCTCTCTCTCTCTCTCTCTCTTTTTTTTTTTTTTTTTTACACTGAATAATTTTCTTGGTAACTTATACCGGTACTCATATATACCGGTAAATATTTGTTTTAAGCTAAAGGAGAATTATATGTCCATATCTCCTATTTCAAAGCTTAACCAAGTTTAACCCTTTCGCTGCGGGTGATGTTCTGGAATGTTTTGGCAAGTTACAGCAATTTCCAGGCTTTAAAAGCCTGTAAAAAAATAAAAAAATAGAGTGGCAGTGGGCGGGAGCGTGAGGGGCCCACCTCCGACCCTCAGAGCACCGAGCGGCTCACTGAGCTAGGCTGTGTCTCGCGCAGGTCTCGGTCTCTCTCACCAGTGTAGCCAAGCGAGCGAGTGTTACGGTACATAATAGCGGGGTTCCCGCATTTCACTGGCAGCACTGCGGGTGAACCAGACCACGTACAGGGTCCGTTCTGGTGTCATTTTGAAGCTATTTTCGCCTAGTTTTCGGCAGAATACACTTCATTTAATGCAGATGCTTGATTTATCATTCAGGAGTGCCTGAATATGCCCTAAATAGCCAAAACATAGCCACAGCCAAAGGGTTAATAATAGTTTTAGAACATTATTTATTTTGTTTCTTATATACCGGTACCACCGGTATATATATATATATTTTTGTTTTTAATTTATTACTATTTATTTGTATTATTATTATTATTATTCCCCCTTGCCACATGACTCGTTGCCGCCGTTTGGGGGCTTCCGGGCTTGTAGGTGGGGCGGCCAAGGTTCTTGGCCGCTCTCCCTATCACCTCCAACTAATTTTGTCATGTCCTTTTCTTTCTCCTCCTTTCTAGTTTTCGTTTTTCCCTCTTCCGCTTTCTCCTGGGGCTGCCATCCGAGGCCGGTCTCCCACCCTTGAACTTTTGTGGTCCCGTCCCTCCCTTCCCTTCCGGTTGACTTCCCTGTTTGCTTCCTTCCTTTCTCTTTAACTGCTTCGGAGGTTCTAGTTTCCTTAAGGCTTCGCCTTGGTGTCTCTGATCACTGCTGAGTTGGCAGAGTCCACCTGGCGACAGGTGCTGCCGGCCAGGGCTCGCAAGGCTCGTTGCTGGAGGATAGGCACTATAGGGTTGCTTTGGGGTTTCTGACTCTCTTCTCTCTTCCCAGTGAGTGTGTCAGGTGACTACGCCGGCCCCGTTCTCCGTGGGACAAAGCTGCAGGACAAATGCCCGGGTTGTACAAGGTCCCTAGCTCAAAGCCGAGACCTGTCCCATCTCAATTGGCCGCATTCTGGGTTTCGTGGCCCTGCGGAGGTCTTTCTCCCTTTCGTTGCCAGGGGCACCTGGTAACCGCAGTATCTTCTTCCATGCTTTACCCCCTTTTCTCTTGCTATGGTGACGACTTATGCTTTTTTCCCTGTTCTTCCCTGTTTATGGCTTCTGCTTTAGTGGTTCCGGTGAGTGAGCCCCTTGTGGCATGCAGCCTGCCACTTGGGGGTCTGTTGTCTGGCTGTCAGTCCGGTTCACCGCGGGAGCACGGTGAGTCGGGGATGGTTTTGGGTGCTCTCGACCGGCCCGCTGAACTATCCCTCGGTCGTCGCTCGTCCCTCTCGTCCATTACCGCTCCGAATCCTTCTCCTACCCTTCCGTCTTCGTCACGTCTTTCTCCGCCCTCCACTACCCAGGATTTCATCTCCTCTCCTGTAGTTATTTCTGCATCTTCCTCTTCTTCCTCTTCTCCCTCTAGTCTTGTCACCCTCGACCCTTTTCTGCCCTCCCTCCCTCGTTCTCTTTCCTCTTCTTCTCCAGTTTCGTCCTCTTCTCGTCCTCGCTCCTCCCTATGTCCTCTCTCTTTGCACCTCCTTCCTTTACTAAGTTTTTCTCCATCCCTGCTTCTGCGCCTCTAGCCGGTGATGATCTCCTCTTCCACCTGCGTCTCCTTCAACAGGTGGGAAAGGACGTCACCTTCCACTCCCGCCATGATGCCTCCCGTCTTGTTACCGTCCAAAACGAACTTCAGGCTACTGCTATGTCCTCTTTCGTCGATTTTTCTGGCACCCCCATCCCGGCTCAAAAAGATCAACGACTCAACTCCTGTACAGGGACTGTCCTGATCCCCGCTTCCATCGTCTCGGGGGTCGTCCTTTCGCGGATTGCGCCGACCTCGTCAAGGACATCGTTGTCGCTCAAGACCACAAGGTGGTTAGTGTGGTGTGCTACACTATCCCTCCTCGCGACCTTCGCCGCCATCCCGCTAACATTGCCAAGATCTCTTTTGATGGACTTTCCCTTCCTGCCCATGTTATTGTCGGTGGTACTCGCCTCCCCGTGACTGCGTCTCTTCCCCGTCCACTCCAGTGTCGCAGCTGCTGGCGTTTCGGCCACCCGGCTAAGTTCTGCCGTACAGCCGCTGAGAGCCCACTCTGCCCGCGCTGTGCGCAGTCCGGACATGCCGTTGGCGAATGTCAGTCAACGTCCCAGTTCTGCCTTAATTGCCGCGGGTCTCATTCGGCCGACTCTAAGATTTGCCCCGTTCATCTGTTCGAGTCTGAGGTTGCTGTCCTCAAAGCGAGACACGGCCTTACGCTCACCGCAGCCCGCCAAGAGGCTCGTCGCTTGGGCTTCACCCCTCAGTCATTTTCCAAGACTCTGTCTCCTCCCTCCTCTTCTTTGCCTCCCTCTACCACGCCCCCCCCTTTTTCTGGTTCCTCGGTTCCTTCCACCGCCTCCGCTCCCTCCGTCCCCCCGGTCGCACCAGTTTCGTCATCTGCCTCCCTTCCTTCTACCGGTGCTTCTCCTGGATTTTCTCCTTCCTCCTCTTCAGTCTCCTCCGTTCGTCCTTCCGTCTCTTCCTTTTCTGTCCCTTTGTCTAACACTTTCTCTGTTCTCAGTCCTTCTCCTACTTCTGCCCCTTCCTCTTGCTCTCTTCCTTGTTCCTCCTCTTCTAGTCTCCCTCCACGCTCTCACCGTTCCAAGCCTCCCCCCCGTTCTCCGTCATCTTCCTCTTCTAGTCGCCCCAAATCTCCTACTCGCTCTAAACTTCCCTTCTCCTCTACCAAACGGGCTCCTGTGCTCAGTTCTTCCTCGCCCGCTTCCTCTTTTAAACGTAAGGGTGGTCTCCGTGATGTGCGGTGCTCAAGTCCCTGCGAGAAGAAGAAGAAGTCGCCTCCTTCTCCTTCTGTTTCCCTTTCTCCTCTCTCCGTCCAGTCTCCTCCTCCTCCCGTCCCTGCATCCCTAGATTTCTCCTACGAAACCCTACCTCAGATTGACGAATTTATCCGTTCTTCCCACCCACCACCTTCTACTGTTCACGCCGAAGTTCATCCTACCCCCTCTTCTCTCCCCCCTACCCCTCTCCCGCCTTCCCCTCTCCCGCCTTCCCCTGCCCCGTCCTCTTCCTCCACTCCCCCTTCTGGCCTTCCTCCGGGCCCTCCTCCTCTTCCTCCTCCTGACCCTCCCCCTCTTCCTTCTCCTGCCCTTACCCCCTCCTTCTCTTCCCACCCGCCGTCCGTCCTTCCTCCCTCTTCCGGCCCTCCTCCTTCCTCTCCTCTTTCTCTGTTAGACCTCCCTATGCCCCGCGGTTTCCAGTCTTCCCCTTCAACGTCTTCTCCAATTCCTGCTCTTATTTCCCATCGTTAGCCTCTCTTGGCTATATTTTCCACCCACGGTGTTACCTGTATTTTGTAAATATGTTGTATATAGTGTACCGGTACGTCTTTTCTTCCCTCTTGTACGAGTCTTCTTTTTAATCTTTTTTGTCTTTATAATGTCCATTTTACAATGGAACATTCGTAGTTTTGCAGCACATCGTGTTGATCTTCGTTACCTTATCTCTAGGTTTAGCCCACTTGTTATTAGTTTACAAGAATCGCGTTTATCTAATGCCCCCTCCCCAATTCCTTTTTACTCCTATATAAGTTCTCCCCATTCCCAGTATGCTACTTGCCTCCTCGTACATCTTGATGTCCCAGTGTCTCAGTTAACTATCCGTACCTCTCTTAAATGCACGCTTGCCAGAGTGTTCCTTTCCCGCTGGCTTACAGTAGTTTCCATATACCTTTCCCCCTCGATCCCGCTCGATGTTCCAGAATTAAACAGGATCCTTTCTCTATTACCTCCACCTTTCCTCCTTTTAGGGGATTTTAATTGCAGGCATTCCATGTGGGGTGACTCTACCGTTAATACACGGGGTCGTTCCCTTGAGGCTCTGATTCGTACACACGATTTATTTCTTTTAAACACTGGTTCCTCTACGCATTTTGATAGCGGCACCCGTACCTTCTCATGTATTGACTTGTCTCTGTGTTCCCCTACACTATCCTTGGATTTTACTTGGAAGGTCTTTAATGATTACTGTGCGACTGACCACTTCCCGATTGTCCTCTCCCCTACGTCTTACTCCCCAGTGCCACGCCCTCCCCGTTGGTGTTTCGATCGTGCCGACTGGACATCTTTCGCTGATCTCGCCGTTCCGTCTAATCCGACCCCTGCTTTCCCGGACCCTGATGCCATGCTTACCAGTTTCCTGATGTTTGTGCTCCATGCTGCCTATACTTGTATTCCACGCACCACTCGGAGTATGTCTTCTAAGTGTGTACCGTGGTGGACTGCTCAGTGTACTTCGGCTTTACGCAATAAAAGAGCCAAGTGGAAGAGTTTCCGTCGGAAAAAAGGCTCTCCATATGAGCGGGATGCGTATACTCTTTTCAAACAGGCTAATGCCGTCTTCCGTCGTACAATCCGCTCTGCTAAAAAATCTAGCTGGATGTCGTATGCCTCTACTATCAACGCAGATACACCTGTTCCGCAAGTCTGGGCTCGTGTCAGGAAGATTGCAGGGAAGCATGCGCCTACGCCGGCCCCTGTCCTCCATACCAACACTGGCATTGTGGGCGATCCGTCTCTGGTGGTCAATATGTTGGGACAACATTTCAGTGATGTTAGCACTGGCTCCCATCTCCCGCCCTCCTTCCAGATGCATAAACGCCGTTCTGAACTTAGGCGACTTGACTTCGCCTTATCATCTGATCAGTTTTTCAATGCCCCCTTCTCCCGGGCTGAGCTTGAGTCTAGCCTGGGAGCCTGTAAGGATACATGTGAAGGCCCTGACGGTGTCCATTACTTGATGCTGAAGCACTTATCTCCACCTGCGCTTGGCTTTCTCTTGTCCATCTACAACCGTCTGTGGTCCACAGGCTTTTTTCCGGCTGGGTGGAGACATGCCATCCTTCTCCCATTCCTTAAGCCGGGTAAGTCGGGCCATGCACCAGCAGATTACCGTCCCATTGCCCTGGTCAGTTGTGTCGGCAAATTATTAGAATGCATGGTTCACTCCCGCTTAATGTGGCTCCTGGAATCAAGAAGCATCCTGTCACCTTTTCAATATGGCTTTCGCAAGGGCCGTAGTACTTTGGACCCATTATTGAGATTGGCGACTTCTATCCGCGATACCTTTTCGGACACTAAGTCGGTTTTAGCTGTATTCTTCGATCTTGAAAAAGCGTATGATACTGCCTGGAAATACAACATCCTTCGTACCCTTTTACGTTCTGGTGTGTCTGGCAACATGGCGGTATTCTTGCAGAACTTTCTCCGTGATCGTACTTTCCGAGTCAAGCTTCAGAATACATTCTCACGAACATACCCCCAACACGACGGTGTCCCACAGGGTTGTGTTCTTAGTACCATCCTTTTTATCCTAGCTATTAATGGTATTATTTCTTCCCTCCCTCTTGGTGTCCGTGCTTCTTTGTATGTGGACGACTTCGCTATTTACGCTGTGGGTTTGGATATCGCTGCCCTACAACATCTCATGCAGCGGGCCATTGATGCAGCTGCGCAGTGGGCTACGGCCCATGGTTTTCGGTTTTCGCCCTCGAAATCTTGTGCCGTCGTCTTCACAAAACGCCATACAGTCCCGCATCCTGTTCTTACGTTGTATAACCGCCCTCTGCCTTACAGGTCCTCAGCTCCATTCTTGGGTCTCATTTTCGATACTCAGTTGACATGGTACCCGCACATTACTTCGTTACTGACCTCCACCACCCGACGGCTTCAACTCTTACAAACCCTTAGCCACTTGTCTTGGGGTGCGGACCGGACGACTCTTCTGCGCCTCCATACAACGCTTATTCTCTCCAAGATCGATTATGGCTGCCAGGTATATGCCTCCGCTGCGCGTACAAACCTTAAGCGCCTAGACTCCCTTCACCATCACGGTCTGCGCTTGTCGCTAGGGGCTTTTCGCTCTACTCCGGTTATTAGCCTTTATGCTGAGTCGGGTGTCCCACCGCTATCATCCAGGCGGGATAAACTGACCCTTCGATGTCATCTTCGCCTTCTGCAACACAGTTCGGCTGGTTTTCCTCCCACGGCTTGCGGCTTAGCCCCATCAGTGTCTGCTACTTCGTTCCCCGGTCGGGTCTCTGCTTTACTGGCCTCCTTATCTTTTCCCATTCCATCGGTGCTACCCCTCCGACAGTCTGAGTTCCCCCCATGGCTACTCCCTCGCCCTACCGTTTGTACAGCTGCCCTCCCCCCCTCTAAGGCCTCTTCAACCCCACAGTTGCTTTATGCTCAGTTTACGGAACATCTGCTACGCCACTCTTCAGCCGTTCCAGTGTACACTGATGGTTCCAAGACCTCCGCCGGTACAGGGTTTGCGGTTGTGTTCCCGGACCGGACCTTCCAACGTCACATCCAATCATGTGCTAGTGTCTTTACGGCCGAGTTATTTGCTATTTTATTTGCCCTACGTACTATTTTTTGTTCACACCTGCATACCTTTGTAATTTTTAGTGACTCCCTTAGTGCTCTTCAGAGTATTCAGTCTCTTCCCGCTGTTAACCCCTTAGTGCTGGAGATTCAAGAATGGTTGTTCCGCATCGCTACTAAATTGAAGTCCCTGTCTTTCTGTTGGGTCCCGAGTCATGTTGGTGTGCCTGGCAATGAGCGGGTTGATTTTTTCGCCTGCTCTGCTATTACCTCTCACCGACTCGTGCCACGATGTATTCCTGCATCTGATTACTTCCCGCGTGTTACTCAATTACTACGTCAGCGCTGGCAGGACGAATGGACCTCCATGAGAGTGTCTGATGTCAAACTGCGTTCTGTCAAACCTTCCGTCCTCCCTTGGAAGTCTTCCTCTCATCGCAATCGTCGATGGGAGACCGCTCTAGCCCGTCTTCGGCTCGGCCACACCAGGCTCACGCATGGTCATTTGATGTCCTGTGATGTCCCCACGCTCTGTCCTTGCTGCCATATTCCAGTGTCTGTCCAGCATCTCCTGATCGACTGTCCGCGTTTCTCCAATGCCCGACGGCAGGCATTCCCCTTCATATCCTCCCTTAATCGCCCCCTTGTCTTAGCCGATTTGCTCGGAGAGTCCCCCACTTTCTCCCTCCCACATCTTATGCGGTTTCTCCTCCATACCCGTCTCCTTCAGCTTCTTTAATTAGTGTTTCCTAGTCTTCTTCTCCTCTCCTCCGTCGTGCGCCCTGCCCCACAACACCTCCGATGTTTTTTTTTTTTCCCACAAATTTTCTTTTGGTGCCACAGTCTTTTTAGGCTTGGTGCGAATCCCTATTTTAATAATAATATTATTATTATATATATATATATATATATATATATATATATATATATATATATATATATATATATATATATATATATATATACCGGTATATATATATACTGTATATATATATATATATATTTATATATATTTTTTTTAAATTACCCATTGTCTATGACCTGAAGCCAAGAATTGACACTACTTTTGAATCCCTGCAGTGTGTACTCATGTGGGTTTATACCAAATCTTAATAATCTATTCCACAATATGGAGTAGCCTATCTGCTCGAAAACTGCCGTTGGTAATGAGAGGTATGGCAGCGAGGCTCCTCAAGTGCAGATGGTGCTTGTTCCACTCTTCTTGTGGTACGCAGAGGATTTCGCTGTTGTTGTCTCATTGGCTGTAAGTGTGGAATATATTGTTTTTGTATCTTAAATAGTGTGCACAGTCCTGCCACATCTCTTCTGTGCTGAAGGCTATCGATGGAATTTTGAATTGGTGTTTGGTTGTCATCAATTATGCGTCTGGCGCGGGCTTGAATTTTGTCGAGAAGGCTAAGGTGTTTCTTGGCTGCACCACCCCATGAGAGTGAAGAGTATTCCATTGAAGATCTAATTTGTGCCTTGTACAGCACTTCCCTTCCCTCTCTGTCCAAAAGCCAGAAAACTCTTCTTAATGCAGCTAGTTTCCTAGAAGCAGCTCAAGCAACATTTTCGATGTGCATTTTGAAAGTTAGCTTTCTGTCAAAACTCAAAAGTCATGCCTAGGATGTTAATTTCTTGTGAGTTTATTAGTTTACCATTGAAGTTAATTTTTACATTAGTACGGTATTTGATCTTGTTGCTACCATGAACTGGGTTTTTTGAGCAGCAAACTTGACTTGCCACCTTTTCCCCCATTCCGTTATGATCTTGAGTCTGGCGTGGAGTAACTATTGCTGCCTTTTCCTGTGCTTGGTCGTAGTTTATTGAAACTGTCCCATCATCGGCAAAGGCTCTGGCTTCGGGGATAAGGTGGAGTAAGTCGTTTATGAAAATGTTCCATAGCAACGGTCCGAGAACGCTTCCTTGTGGTACACCTACATTGACATTGAAAGGAGAAGACTCCTTTCCTTCTAGTACTACTCTCAGCTGTCTATCACTGAGATAGTTTTCTAGTAGTTTGTATGTGTGCCCTTCAATCCCAACTGATCTCAATTTTGTCAAGAGCCCTCTGTGCCAGACTCTGTCGAAGGCACCTTCAATATCCAAAGCGAGAATACAGGTACCGGTACCGGTACGTTGGCCTTTGTCAAGAGCAGAAGTCCAGTCAGAGGTCATTAGGAGTAGGAGATCTGCAGCCGAGTGACCTTTACGGAAACCAAACTGTCTGTTGTTGAGGATATGGTTCTTTAGAAAGTGTTCTGTGATACGTGTTGCTATTACCTTCTCAAGAATTTTACTAAGAGCAGATAAAAGAGATCTGGGCGATAGTTAGTGACTTCTGCCCTACTGTCCTTCTTATGTGTTGGCACAATGTTACTTGTCTTCCATTTATTTGGCCATATACTTGTTCTCAGGCAGTTATTAAAAAACAAAGTAAGAGGCTGTGCGAGTTGTTTTGCACATTTATGGAGTAGTCGTGGACTTATACCGTCGGGTCCCACAGCTTTTTTTTCATCTAGTCCATGTAGCAGTCCATAAACTTCAGTCTTACTAGTTTTGAAACAGTCTACCTTTTCTTGAGTTACTTTTGGGATGTGTGGTGGTTGATGATCAGTGTGTGGTACAGTCATCTTGTTTGCAAAGTGGTGAGCTAGGGCATGGACTTTTTCTGCTGTAGTTTGGGCCACTTTGCCATTTCCACTTATTAGAGGCGGAATTTTTTCTTCACAAATTATTCCCTGTTTCTCTTTTACTATATAACACCACATTTTACTACCTACTTTTCCACCATTTAATTTATTTCTTAAGTTGTCTTCCCATTTCTTAATGGCCCACTTTTGTACATGTTCCATTTTTCTTGCTGCCTTTTTATGGAGGTGTTTGTTGTGGGATGTAGAGTGACGTTTGTAGCGTTGCCAAGCGCGGTATTTACTATCAGATGCAGCCTTGCACTGAGTTTCAAACCAGGGTTGGTCAGATGGTTTTGTTGTGGATATTATATGTGGCACAAATCGATGTTGAACTTTTAACAGTTCATAGGTGATATTATCAGTTTGGCTGTTGACATCTTTTAGAATTATATCCCAATTTAACTTGGATAGGGTATATCTAATACTATCCCAATCAGCATTTTCCCACTTCCATATTTTACGATGGTGACTTTCTTCTTTTGTCATCTTGAATTGTATTTTGGTAAGAACTGCGAGATGGTCTGATGTTCCGACATATCCGAGAGGTGAGCATTTTATCATATTGCTTGGTATGTCGGTTACCACGGGGTCAAGTGATGAGCCAGATCTATGAGTATGAAAGTCAACGTGATTTCTTAGACCATATGCAGACATGAGGTGATCAAAAGATATCTGAACTCTGTGCTGGATTAGATCACCAAACAATAATATATGCTCACATTTGTTGTTCGCTAAAAGTTGATCAAGATTGTCCATTAGAAAATCAAAGAGTAAGGATCTTTGTGATGGAGGGCGGTAGCATCCACAACATAGTATGCCCTGCCCATTGGCATCAATAAGTTTGAATATTATTAATTCTAGTGGATCAGGAACAGGATAATCAATTATTTGGATATTTAAATTATCTTTGTAACACAGAGCAATACTCCCTCCTTGTGTGTTTCTATTTTTCCTCACCCATGTGGAATATCCTGGTATTCTGGCATAATTTGGGGGTACCTTATCATCCAGGAATGTTTCCTTTAGGAACACAATATCTGCCTTGTTCTTAATGACAAATCTGTAAGTGAGTTCTCCCACGTTTGTGTGAAAACCTCTCACATTGGCAGAGATGAGTCTAAGTTCAAGGTTTGTATGTCTATTCTGTATATTGGCCGCCATTATAATATGTAGGTGTGGGTAAACACTTACAGGTGGTGGAGTTGCTGGGTATCGATAATGGTTGCTATGGTACTGTGTCGCCAGTGTTGGAAACACTCGTTGATGTTGTTGACCAGTGTACTGGTACTGAAGTTGAACTGAGCGTACTGCTGACACTGTTTCTTGGGCACTTTGCTTTACTGCAGTTATAAGGTCTTGCTGTCGCTGATCGGCGATCCTCTCCCGGCAGTTTTGAGAGTTATGGTGCCTCTTATGGCAGTAGTCGCAGTTTTGGAGACTAGGACAATGAACGTGTGTGTGTCCTGTGCGATTACACACTGAGCACTTTTCTACACCATATGTATGTTGTCCATAGTCACAATTTAACATCTGGATACCGGTACATAAACTGATCAAATTCATTATAGTGGTCATTGTCGTTCCATTGATGACTTCTTTGATTGCTTCTATGTTGGTGGTATTGATGACTTCTTTGATTGCTTCTATGTTGGTGGTATTGATGACTTCTTTGATTGCTTCTATGTTGGTGGTATTGATGACTTCTTTGATTGCTTCTATGTTGGTGGTATTGATGACTTCTTTGATTGCTTCTATGTTGGTGGTATTGATGACTTCTTTGATTGGTTCTATGTTGGTGGTATTGATGACTTCTTTGATTGGTTCTATGTTGGTGGTATTGATGACTTCTTTGATTGCTTCTATG
The DNA here is from genome assembly GCA_037953745.1 of Lithodes maja. Lineage (NCBI taxonomy): Eukaryota > Metazoa > Arthropoda > Malacostraca > Decapoda > Lithodidae > Lithodes > Lithodes maja. Next base: position 14,694 of record JBAKBP010036114.1, read on the forward strand.
TTGGTGGTATTGATGACTTCTTTGATTGCTTCTATGTTGGTGGTATTGATGACTTCTTTGATTGCTTCTATGTTGGTGGTATTGATGACTTCTTTGATTGCTTCTATGTTGGTGGTATTGATGACTTCTTTGATTGGTTCTATGTTGGTGGTATTGATGACTTCTTTGATTGGTTCTATGTTGGTGGTATTGATGACTTCTTTGATTGGTTCTATGTTGGTGGTATTGATGACTTCTTTGATTGCTTCTATGTTGGTGGTATTGATGACTTCTTTGATTGGTTCTATGTTGGTGGTATTGATGACTTCTTTGATTGCTTCTATGTTGGTGGTATTGATGACTTCTTTGATTGGTTCTATGTTGGTGGTATTGATGACTTCTTTGATTGCTTCTATGTTGGTGGTATTGATGACTTCTTTGATTGCTTCTATGTTGGTGGTATTGATGACTTCTTTGATTGCTTCTATGTTGGTGGTATTGATGACTTCTTTGATTGGTTCTATGTTGGTGGTATTGATGACTTCTTTGATTGCTTCTATGTTGGTGGTATTGATGACTTCTTTGATTGCTTCTATGTTGGTGGTATTGATGACTTCTTTGATTGGTTCTATGTTGGTGGTATTGATGACTTCTTTGATTGCTTCTATGTTGGTGGTATTGATGACTTCTTTGATTGCTTCTATGTTGGTGGTATTGATGACTTCTTTGATTGCTTCTATGTTGGTGGTATTGATGACTTCTTTGATTGCTTCTATGTTGGTGGTATTGATGACTTCTTTGATTGGTTCTATGTTGGTGGTATTGATGACTTCTTTGATTGCTTCTATGTTGGTGGTATTGATGACTTCTTTGATTGCTTCTATGTTGGTGGTATTGATGACTTCTTTGATTGCTTCTATGTTGGTGGTATTGATGACTTCTTTGATTGCTTCTATGTTGGTGGTATTGATGACTTCTTTGATTGCTTCTATGTTGGTGGTATTGATGACTTCTTTGATTGCTTCTATGTTGGTGGTATTGATGACTTCTTTGATTGCTTCTATGTTGGTGGTATTGATGACTTCTTTGATTGGTTCTATGTTGGTGGTATTGATGACTTCTTTGATTGGTTCTATGTTGGTGGTATTGATGACTTCTTTGATTGCTTCTATGTTGGTGGTATTGATGACTTCTTTGATTGCTTCTATGTTGGTGGTATTGATGACTTCTTTGATTGCTTCTATGTTGGTGGTATTGATGACTTCTTTGATTGCTTCTATGTTGGTGGTATTGATGACTTCTTTGATTGGTTCTATGTTGGTGGTATTGATGACTTCTTTGATTGCTTCTATGTTGGTGGTATTGATGACTTCTTTGATTGCTTCTATGTTGGTGGTATTGATGACTTCTTTGATTGCTTCTATGTTGGTGGTATTGATGACTTCTTTGATTGGTTCTATGTTGGTGGTATTGATGACTTCTTTGATTGCTTCTATGTTGGTGGTATTGATGACTTCTTTGATTGGTTCTATGTTGGTGGTATTGATGACTTCTTTGATTGCTTCTATGTTGGTGGTATTGATGACTTCTTTGATTGCTTCTATGTTGGTGGTATTGATGACTTCTTTGATTGCTTCTATGTTGGTGGTATTGATGACTTCTTTGATTGCTTCTATGTTGGTGGTATTGATGACTTCTTTGATTGCTTCTATGTTGGTGGTATTGATGACTTCTTTGATTGCTTCTATGTTGGTGGTATTGATGACTTCTTTGATTGCTTCTATGTTGGTGGTATTGATGACTTCTTTGATTGCTTCTATGTTGGTGGTATTGATGACTTCTTTGATTGCTTCTATGTTGGTGGTATTGATGACTTCTTTGATTGCTTCTATGTTGGTGGTATTGATGACTTCTTTGATTGCTTCTATGTTGGTGGTATTGATGACTTCTTTGATTGCTTCTATGTTGGTGGTATTGATGACTTCTTTGATTGCTTCTATGTTGGTGGTATTGATGACTTCTTTGATTGCTTCTATGTTGGTGGTATTGATGACTTCTTTGATTGCTTCTATGTTGGTGGTATTGATGACTTCTTTGATTGCTTCTATGTTGGTGGTATTGATGACTTCTTTGATTGCTTCTATGTTGGTGGTATTGATGACTTCTTTGATTGCTTCTATGTTGGTGGTATTGATGACTTCTTTGATTGCTTCTATGTTGGTGGTATTGATGACTTCTTTGATTGCTTCTATGTTGGTGGTATTGATGACTTCTTTGATTGCTTCTATGTTGGTGGTATTGATGACTTCTTTGATTGCTTCTATGTTGGTGGTATTGATGACTTCTTTGATTGCTTCTATGTTGGTGGTATTGATGACTTCTTTGATTGCTTCTATGTTGGTGGTATTGATGACTTCTTTGATTGCTTCTATGTTGGTGGTATTGATGACTTCTTTGATTGCTTCTATGTTGGTGGTATTGATGACTTCTTTGATTGCTTCTATGTTGGTGGTATTGATGACTTCTTTGATTGCTTCTATGTTGGTGGTATTGATGACTTCTTTGATTGCTTCTATGTTGGTGGTATTGATGACTTCTTTGATTGCTTCTATGTTGGTGGTATTGATGACTTCTTTGATTGCTTCTATGTTGGTGGTATTGATGACTTCTTTGATTGCTTCTATGTTGGTGGTATTGATGACTTCTTTGATTGCTTCTATGTTGGTGGTATTGATGACTTCTTTGATTGCTTCTATGTTGGTGGTATTGATGACTTCTTTGATTGCTTCTATGTTGGTGGTATTGATGACTTCTTTGATTGCTTCTATGTTGGTGGTATTGATGACTTCTTTGATTGCTTCTATGTTGGTGGTATTGATGACTTCTTTGATTGCTTCTATGTTGGTGGTATTGATGACTTCTTTGATTGCTTCTATGTTGGTGGTATTGATGACTTCTTTGATTGGTTCTATGTTGGTGGTATTGATGACTTCTTTGATTGCTTCTATGTTGGTGGTATTGATGACTTCTTTGATTGCTTCTATGTTGGTGGTATTGATGACTTCTTTGATTGCTTCTATGTTGGTGGTATTGATGACTTCTTTGATTGCTTCTATGTTGGTGGTATTGATGACTTCTTTGATTGCTTCTATGTTGGTGGTATTGATGACTTCTTTGATTGCTTCTATGTTGGTGGTATTGATGACTTCTTTGATTGGTTCTATGTTGGTGGTATTGATGACTTCTTGATTGCTTCTATGTTGGTGGTATTGATGACTTCTTTGATTGCTTCTATGTTGGTGGTATTGATGACTTCTTTGATTGCTTCTATGTTGGTGGTATTGATGACTTCTTTGATTGCTTCTATGTTGGTGGTATTGATGACTTCTTTGATTGGTTCTATGTTGGTGGTATTGATGACTTCTTTGATTGCTTCTATGTTGGTGGTATTGATGACTTCTTTGATTGCTTCTATGTTGGTGGTATTGATGACTTCTTTGATTGCTTCTATGTTGGTGGTATTGATGACTTCTTTGATTGCTTCTATGTTGGTGGTATTGATGACTTCTTTGATTGCTTCTATGTTGGTGGTATTGATGACTTCTTTGATTGCTTCTATGTTGGTGGTATTGATGACTTCTTTGATTGCTTCTATGTTGGTGGTATTGATGACTTCTTTGATTGCTTCTATGTTGGTGGTATTGATGACTTCTTTGATTGCTTCTATGTTGGTGGTATTGATGACTTCTTTGATTGCTTCTATGTTGGTGGTATTGATGACTTCTTTGATTGCTTCTATGTTGGTGGTATTGATGACTTCTTTGATTGCTTCTATGTTGGTGGTATTGATGACTTCTTGATTGCTTCTATGTTGGTGGTATTGATGACTTCTTTGATTGCTTCTATGTTGGTGGTATTGATGACTTCTTTGATTGCTTCTATGTTGGTGGTATTGATGACTTCTTTGATTGCTTCTATGTTGTGGTATTGATGACTTCTTTGATTGCTTCTATGTTGGTGGTATTGATGACTTCTTTGATTGCTTCTATGTTGGTGGTATTGATGACTTCTTTGATTGCTTCTATGTTGG
>JBAKBP010036115.1:0-18758 GCA_037953745.1 Lithodes maja
GTTCAACAACAGACTAATAAAGAGACAGGATTTATCTAGTCTGGTCAACAATCAAACAATGAAGTAAGAAACAACAACACCAAAGAATAGTGTTGGCCGAAGCCGAAGTAATCCACCCTTGACTATGAACTTAAGAAGTCCACCACCCTCTACTTCGGATCGGCACTATTACGTTACGTTAATTAATAGTCCTTAAGCATCGAGCAAGGAATCTTCTGAAAAAAGTTAGATGCTTCTCGGATGCTCGTAAGAAGTACGTATCGGATTTTGAACAGTAATTCAATAAGCAGAAACACTGGCAATTAAATACTATTAAAGGCTTAAATTGGCATAAGAATAATTAAAAGAATATGCAATAGTAAATGGCACACATTAAAAGGAAGTACTCCGCAAATGCAACGGCAATAGCCTACTCGGATTGTGCTCGTGGGCCACTAATCACTAAAGTAGCCAAGCTTGCAACACATGAAATCAATAGTGCATAAACAATATCATACATAAGGAAAGCTTCAATACTATTCTGTATCTACTAATCGAGTAAAGTCTAGCTGGGGTACTGTAGGCAAAAAGGTAGCAGTGACTGAGCAAAAACGGCTCGTAGCCTAGCGAAGTCCTCACGACTGTTTAAAGTATTACGTTAAAACTAACAAGTGCACTTTGAGAAATCCAGATCCCTTGTATCTGGTTTTCTCCCGGCTCCTTGACAAAGTAAAAACAAACTGTTAATAAAATACAGGGTGGTTAGGCTCTTGCCCTCACGCACTGTAAATTATTAACTCAACACAGTCAGCCGCGAAGACTACCTAGGCTTCACTGAACCGAAACGAGTATGCAGGTTTATCGCTTAACCACTGCATCAAACAACAACTCGTAACACAGAAAAGCCTTACCCCAGTCTAGCATACCTAGACTAGCAGAAAACAGGAATAATAATAATAACACACAGGGAAATGCATATACAAGTGCAACAAACATAAATCAATCCTATTCTAAGTCAACCCTTCCAAAATAGGCTATCTAATAGGCAAGTATCTCGTGAGAACTCAAGCGATAATACGTTGGCTGACTAGCTCTGCACCAACGGGACCATGGAAGTTAAACAAGGCAGGGAAAAGAGGAGATAAGAATGTAAGGTAGTAGAGAAAGTTCCCATCAGTCAGAAGAATATAAATAGTTAGCAAGGGAAATGAGAAGTCGCTCTGCCTAATGAGTTCTGATGAAAAAATGGCTAGACTTCCCTTTTATACCCGGCCCTCTAGTGAGCCCAACGTGAACTACTAAGGACCGCCCACTGACAACCATTACGTAATTTCTCTCTCTCCTCTGGGATACACAAAGGCTCCCCCTAGCACTGAGGGAGGGAGGAGTGCTAGTGAGTTAGGCCTACCTCCTGCCTGGCGTACCCACTGACACCTAACTGTGGCTGTTTCTCTTCCCATCATTACAAATAAGTTTTACACACAATACTTATAACTAATGATATAAAATAGAACTCGTTGACTCAGATGAAAACAAAATACATATTCATAATACTTATAGTACAACGGCTCACACGAACTAAGTTAGGAAACTCTACATAGACTACAGCCAAAGTTCCTGCCCTGACGATCCTAGCGAGAGTGGGGCATGACTAGGCGTTCTGTACAGCATGCTCACACGTGGACATGCGTCACAACTCTATCTCAGAAATGGCCATAAGATACGACATTACGGATGACGACCACATACCAATAGAATTAACAATCCAAATGAATAAGGCACCGGAAATAACAGAAACTAGCAATAGCATCAAGGCAAAAGTTCCATGGAATGTAATCTCAAATGAAGAGTGCCAAATGTACTGTGATAAAACCAAAGACTTATTAAATACAGTTCAATATGATGGTAATAGTGTAGCACAATGCAGGGATCCAAAATGTAGTGATGCACAACACAGAAAGGACATTATTAAATTTTACAATAGTTATATAGATTCTTTATCAAAAGCGGGGGAAAGTATTTTTAATAGCCATAAATATAAGTCCTCATTCAATAAGCCAGGTTGGCAAGACTATGTGGCTGACCTGTATCAGGCCTCCAGAGATGCTAGGTCTCATTGGCTTGAGGTAGGTCAGCCCAGACAGGGGCCTATATTTGAACTTCACAAAAGAGCAAAGGCTAGGACCAAATATGCCATTAGATTTATTAAGCAAAATGAAAACCAATTAAGGAAGGAAGCCCTTGCAAAGAGTCTGGCAGAAAAGGATACTAACTGTTTTTGGAAGGACATCAGATCCATGCAAAATTGTAACACACCATTACCTGTCAGTGTTGAGGGGGTTACGGGTTAAGAGAACATTGCTGACTTATGGAAAACTCATTTTAAGGAACTACTTAACAGTGTAAACCAAAGGTCTACTAATGGTGCAATTCAATATGTGAAAGATAGTAATTATGAAGACATTAAAGTGACTGAAAGTGATCTTGAGAATGCCATAAGAAAACTTAACCTAAACAAAGATTGTGGGCTAGATGGTATATATGCAGAACATCTTAAATATGCAGATAAGTTGTTAATAGATAAACTTAGTTCTTGCATCACCAGTCTACATGTATTTACGCATGGTGTCCTGCCGGAGTCTATGATATCCGTAATACTTGTTCCTGTCATTAAAGATAAATCGGGTAAAACTACAGCTAAAGACAACTACCGCCCAGTAGCACTTGCTAGTGTGGTGAGTAAGGTAGTTGAAATGATATTGCTAGAAAGAATGTCTGCATAATTATATTGTCACCAGCAGCAATCAGTTTGGCTTTAAGAAAAATCACGGCACAGACCAATGAATATATGTGCTGAAAGAAGTGATTGATACATCTATCTATCTATCTATTGCCTGACGCCGTGATCCCCGAAGGGGTGGCCACGAACGAACCGCCCCCATGCACCTCTGTCCCCAGTCAGTCGACGCCCCTCCCCCCAACCAGCACCGCCTTCGTTCATGTAGTTCCTCACTCCATCCTTCCACCTCATATTCGGTCTACCTCTCCCCCTCTGTCCCTCCACCTCGCTCTCGTACACCCTCTTAGTCATTCTCTCGCTTTCCATACGTTCCATATGGCCGAACCATCTCAAGTTGTTCCTTTTCACACTTTCCAGCACATCTACCTCCACACCACACCTCCTTCTTACTCCCTCATTAGTCTGTCTATCCCTCCATGTAACTCCGCACGCACTCCTTAAGTAATTCATTTCCACTGCTCTCACTCTTGGTCTGAGTCTCTCAACCAACGTCCATGCTTCGCTTCCGTAAGTCAGTGTCGGGATTACCACACTGTCATGCAAGGACTTCTTCACTTCCATACTGACCACCCTATTTCTTGTTACTGCTTTTAGCATTCCTACAACCCTCTTCCCCTGTTGTACCCTCTCCCGCACCTCTTCATCCATAGTCCCATCTTTACTCAACACACTGCCCAGATACTTAAAAGAGTTGACGATCTCCATAGCCTGACCGTTCAGCTTCACCTCACACTCTGTGACTTCACCCCTTTCGAAGACCATAACCTTGCTCTTCCCCGTATTTATCTTCAAATTCCGTTTTTCGCACACTGTTCCAAACTCATTTACCAGACCCTGCAACTCCCATTCATTATCACTCATCAGAACTGTATCATCCGCAAACAGCAGTATAGGTAGCTTCCACTCAATTCCCTCCCTTTTCAGCGATACACCAACATCCACTGCTCTTGATAGTATTTCTTTCATAACTCCATCCATATATACAGTAAACAACCACGGGGACATCACACACCCCTGTTTCAAACCAACATTCAGGTCAAAGAACTCGCTCTGCTCACTCTCCACACGTACTGCCGCCTTTGCACCCTCATACATGCTCTTCACTGCTTTCAGCAACTTGCCCTCTACTCCGTATATTCTAAGTACTTTCCACAAACCTTCTCTATCCACTCTGTCATAGGCCTTCTCCAAGTCCATAAAGGCAACATACACCTTTTGTTTCTTCTCCAGATACTTCTCCACAACACAATTCAGGGTAAAAATCTGATCTACACATCCTCTTCCCTTCCTAAAACCTCCCTGCTCGTCGCCTATCCATTTCTCCGTTCTCACTCTCACTTGATACATACAACAAGCTAAATAGCTCAATTTTATCTTGTTTTCTTGATGCAAGTAAGGCTTTTGATAGGGTGTGTCACAAAACCTTATTTGAAAAATTAGTTAACAGGGGAGTGCCTAGCTATATTGTTAGGATACTTATTTTCTGGTATGCTAATCAAAAAATGTGTGTAAGATGGGGCAACATCCTGTCAGGCTCTTTCGCCGTAACCAATGGTGTTAGGCAGGGGGTGATATTGTCTCCGTATCTTTTCAACGTCTACATGGATGATCTTAGTCTGGAGCTGAACAAGACTCGCACTGGGTGCTGCATTGGCAGCACCATTGTAAATCATTTCATGTATGCTGATGACCTATCCTTAATCGCGCCCTCTGGAGTAGGACTGGATAAATTATTAAGAGTATGTGAATAATTTGGAATCGAACATTCAGTCAAATTTAATCCTATAAAGAGCAATATCATAATATTTAAATCTAACCTTCTATTGAAATCAAAGCTACCTAAATTCCATTTGTATGAAGAAATATAGAAGTAAGTAAAGTAAAGTATCTAGGACACTATATTTCAAGTGATCGCTCAGATGATGAGGATATAATTATGGGTCATCAGCGAAGGCAACTTAATTTACATGCAGGGAAATTCAATATTAAGAACATTTCATATGTGCACATGGGATACAAAGATAATATTGTTCAACTCCTACTGCTCACCAATGTATACAGCACAACTATGGTGGAACTATAAGAAAATGACAGTGAATAGACTAAGTATCTCGTATCACAATATCATAAAATGTTTCTGGGGCTCTCAAAATATGAGAGTACAAGTACGCTATGTGCCTATATGAACTTACACTGTTACCAATCACTCATTAGAAAGCTAACATATAAATTCATTCAGCGCCTTAACACTTCTGAGAACAGTATCATTAAAATGCTACAAACTCCAAACATAGCGTACACCTCTAGGATCCAGGCACGCTGGAGGAAGTTGCTCTATATTTAACCTTAAGTAATGATTTCAGGTCTGTTACTCTACAGAATTAGCATACCGGTACTGAACCTCATAGTGCAGTACAGTACTGGTATTCCTATACTGTACTGTAGCAATATACTGTACCGGAAGCTAAATGATGTGAGGCATGGTACTGTACACAATTAGGACAGTGGTTTTGGTAACACAGTAGTTTGATGACCACTGTTTTTGGTTGAGGCAGTGCTGTGAACTACATGATAGCAAGCTGGTTATTATTTATTTTTTATTTTTTTATGTAGCCTATGTACAGTAGCTTATATATATTTATGTTACTGTAAGGTATATATGGACCCCAGTATGGTCCCCTCTGTACTGTGTGAGTCTGAAATAAAGTATTATTATTATTATTATTATTATTAACCCGTGGTCATTACCGCACAATATACCAAGCCCTGAATCGGCGACTGCAGAGACTACTGCGCGGCTACCGAACGTTCCAGTTTGGAGCCAGACCATATCGCCGCAATTTGTGTCGTGACGGCGTCCACTGGAACCGTAGAGCTCAAGCCGCGCAGGTAGCCCGCTATCACGAGTACATGTCGATTCGCGGGCAGATTGGTTGGTTTACCAGGTGATGGCCGTGGGTGAGTGACACTGGCATGGCATTTAAAGCCTGTGGTAGAAGACTGGTAGGAGGGCCTGCAACGTTGCGTTCTCTGGCGTTTGTGAAACTCGGAGCTTGAGATTCGTTGCAGTCCCTAAATTTCCCGCATATTTTTCTTTTTTTGACCATTTTATGTTTCAGTCCTTTAATGTCACCCGCGTCTGAAAGACCAAGTAGACCAGCTAAATGCTCGGGACGGAGCATATACCAAATTTAATAAATAACAAATGTGTTCCCCCCCCCCCCTTTTAGAAAAATGCTACTACCACAGGTACCCACTAACATCTGGGATAAGAAATCAATGATTAACTAAATATTTACCGCTTTAGCTTCATTCTTGTACCTAAATTCTCCCTATTATTTGATAATTTAGGCCATTTTTATGTTTCTGTCCTTTAATGTCACCCGCGTCTGAAAGACCAAGTAGACCAGCTAAATGCTCGGGACGGAGCATACAGCAGCTCTAGAAGTACTCGAGGAAAATGTTGAAGATACGGAGTTGACTCTACAGCGCCTAGTTTACAAATTGCTGGATTTATCAGGACCAAAGCATACGTACCAGGATCTTCAATCATTCCGGATCAGCTTGAATTGCGTTTTAAAATCACTTAGTACCCAGAAAGATCTTGACTCAGCTTCTTGGCTCTTGAACCATATTGTACAACAAAAGCTCTCTCAGAAAACCTGTGATGAATTGTACCAGGTATAAGAAGACTACATCACGTATCAAGAGATAGAAGAGGATTTAAGAGAGCTGTGTAAACACATGCAAGTTTCCAAGAAGGATACCGGTATCAAGGAAGGAGACAACAAGGTTAAATACACAAAAGCGTCTACAGCAGGGACTAAAGAAAAAGCAAAACCATTCAAGAAAGAAGAGGTTGGTACCTATGTGACATCCGTCCAGCAGAATAATCAAACTAGTACAGTATCAAAAACAAAAGGTGTTTGGGAGAGAAAAAATTCTCGTCTCAATTCTCCAGTGACCCAAGAAGTAACCAGAGATATTAACCCCACACCAGTGGTAAACCAAGAAACCCGGAAGGTGTGTATGTTATGTTCAGAACAAAATTCCACAGTGTATTGTAGGACTTACCCAGATCTTAAGGCTAGACTTCTACGACTCATCGAACTAGGTAACTGTCTTGTTTGCCTTAGCACAAGACATTCTACTGAGGAATGTGCTACTAAATTAAATGTATGTTTTCGGTGCAAGACTGGTGTACATCATACCGCGTTGTGTCCCAAGATCAGTGAAGTACAACCCAAAACGACAAGTGTAAATATGACCCTGACCACTGGAAACCCAATGCATACGCCGGCAGCTACTGCTACAGCCGAGGTTCAACTGATCAGAGGAAAAGAGGTTATGCCAGTCAAAGCACTCTTTGATACTGGAGTGCAAAAGACCTTCATTGCCGGAAATGTTGTCAGAGCCATGAATTTGCCAACAGTAGGAACAGTGAACATGGCAATAACTGGATTTTTGTCAAATAAGGAAACTCAAACATTTGACGTGGTTAAACCCCTGATTAAATTGGGCAAATATAAATGTAAGGTGACTGCGGTGGTTAAGGAAGACATGAACACTTCTGTGGTAAATAAGGGTTTGAAGGAAGCATCTGACTTCTTAACAAAGAAGGGTGTTCAACTAGCAGACCGAACTATAGAGTCTGACGTAGTAGGTCCAATTCAACTGATCATCGGCTCCAACTATTGTGGTCGCTTCTTGCGAAAAATGACTCGGAAACACGGTATCCAGTTAATTTCTTCATCAGGTGGATATATAATCATGGGATCTCTACCCACATGTGGCCCAAGTGAATCAGACAACCGGATGGATCCAGTCTTTGTGACTCCTGCACAATCTCTGGTGGTGGCTAGAATTGGTGCAGAATTAATACCATCACAACTAGGAGACATTCTGGAAGAGTAACAAGAACCTGTTCACAAACTTTGGGAACTGGACACTGTGGGTATAGAAGCAGATCTTCCCACCCCTGAAGACATCTTAACATATAACCACTACCTAGACACAGTTGAGTATAAGGATGGCCAGTACTGGGTAGGACTTCCATGGAAAATAAATGCCCCTGAATTACCAACTAACTACCTGAGTTCAAGATGTCAATTAAATAAAATGGTGGAGAGCTTGCGTCAACATCCTGAACGACTGGAAATTTATCATAAAATAATTCAAGAGCAGTTGGAAAATGACTTTATTGAGGAGGTCCCAGGTGAAATAAACCATAAAGAGGGTCATTACCTTCCTCATCATGCTGTAAGTAAGGACTCCAGTACTACCCCCATCAGAGTGGTATTTAACTGCAGTTCTCGAGCAGCGAAGAATGAAGCAAGTCTAAACGATTGTCTCTATGTAGGACCAAATCTGACTGAAATACTGGGTGATGTACTATTAAAATTCAGGACAAAGAGATTTGGGTTTGTGGCAGATATCTCCAAAGCCTTTTTGAGAATAGGGTTAAAGGAGCAGGACCGCAAATTCACAAAGTTCCTTTGGCCTGAAGATCCTTTTCAGCTTGGTGGGCGGATAATAGAATACCGCTTTCGGTCAGTGTTGTTTGGTTCCTGCTCTAGTCCTTTCTTGTTGTGCAGCACTTTGAGATATCATTTCCAGAAGACAGAGAAACCGGAAATGGGTCAACTGTTTTTTACATGGATAATCTTCAGGGCGTTGCCGACAGTGGAGAAGAGGTGATTGAAATCTACAATTTGGCAAGGCAAGAATGTAATAAAGCCAATATGCCACTACAAAGTTGGAATTCAAACTCTCATATTCTTTTGGACCAGATAAGAAGAGACTATCCTGACTATCAAATACCAGAATATCAACCAGTACTAGGATTGCTGTGGAAAACAACTACTGATGAGATGTCTCTAAAGCCCCTCAAGTTTCCCGATGTAAAACTCACAAAATGTACACTCTTAAGTCAGGTCTCTATGATGTTCGACCCATTGGGCATATTTAGTCCCATATCAATTAAAGGGAAGATTTTAGTTCAGGAGGTCTGGAGAGGAGCACTGAGTTGGGATACTCCATTACCTGAAAAGTATACAGAAGAGTGGAACAAATTGCAGGCGGAATATGAGAAGGTATCCTCAGTCAAGTTTCCTAGAAGATGTGATCCTACCTCTGATAATGAGTGTGCTCAATTGCACGTCTTTTTTGATGCCTCATTTAAGGCGTATGGTGCAGTAGCTTATTGTGTCACTGAAGTCCGATCTACTATGATTATGTCCAAATCCCGAGTAGCGCCATTAAAACAACGTACCCTTCCACAGTTGGAGCTGACCGCTGTTGAATTGGGAACTAGGTTAGCTACTTATTTGAATGGTATGTTTCCCTTTTTAGGTGAGCCATATATATGGACAGATAGTGAGATATGTTTGCACTGAATAGCTAAGGATGATAATCACACAATTTATGTGCGTAACAGAGTACACAAAATAAAGGAACTGCAAATGAATTATACATTCATGCATGTTAAGTCCAAGGATAATCCGGCTGACTTGGTGAGCCGGTTTCAGGGTCCGGTTTGGCTACGTCAGAGTGATTGGCCAGAACAAAAATCATACCAGAAGGTTAATGATGATCAAGTTCATATGGACCCAATAATTATCCCAGAGCCTTCAGTGATTGACATCACCAAGTTCTCTAATTTGGACAAACTATTAACTGTAACTAAATTTGTGTTTAAGTTCCTGAGCAAGAAGGTAAAGATGGATGAATTAGACCCACTTACCTACTGGATCAAAAGGATACAAGCTGAAAAGTATGATGAGGAATTAACACAGCTACGTAAACCCAATCCCAAGCCAACCAAAAGAATGAAGGACCTTGGGCTGTACCTAGACAATCAAGAATTAATATGTTGTCGAGGTCATATTGGTAAAGCTGATCTACCCCTCAGAACTCGGCATCCGATCCTATTGCCCAAGGATTGCCACCTCACCAAATTGATGGTTTTAAAAGCGCATGAAACCACTAAACACGGTGGGGTAGCAGACACTCTAGCCTATATGCGACAAACATATTGGATGCCCCAGGGACGACAAGCTGTTAAACGCTGTATCAAGAATTGCATTATTTGCAAGAGGTATACAGCTATAGCTATTCCTTACCCTGGACCACCAGCTCTTCCGCCAGACCGCATTCACCAAAGGACACCGTTTGAGGTAACAGGTATAGATTATACTGGTGCCATCACTCTCACAGATGATGGTCCACCCAAGAAGGTATACATATGTCTATTCACCTGTACCAGCACTCGGGTTATCCATTTGGAAATAGCGGAGGACATGAGCTCGGAAACCTTTATAAATTTATTTAGAAGATTTGCCGCTCGGCGAAGTTGTCCCAGACGTTTGATTAGTGACAATGGGACAAATTTTGTGGGCGCATCACCGTTGGTTTCTGAACTATTAAAGAGCAACGCAGTACAGCAAATGTTGGATTCTAGAAATTGTTATTGGTCATTCACAACTCCCAGAGCCCCTTGGCAAAATGGATTAACAGAGAGAATGATAGGTATCGTGAAATCGTGCCTGAAAAGGGTTCTTCACAAGTCCAAGGTCACCTTGGATTAGTTAAGAACTGTTGTCACCGAGATAGAAACCAGAGTAAATAATCGACCACTAACGTATCAAGATGACTCCAATCTGGAAATTGAGGCCTTAACACCGGCTCATTTATTATATGGTAGACGATTGGACGCAGTTCCCCGTTTGGACGTGACCGAGGAATTAGTGGATCCCTCCGTTAATGAAGCAGATGCACACTTGCGACGAAGCTACCATAAACTCTGCAAAATACTGGATGCCTGGAACAAACATTGGGCATCAGAGTATATCTTGAGCCTACGGGAAAGGTATTATGGTGCAAATTCTGCTAGTAACCGTCACAAACCTGAAGTGGGAGACATAGTCTTGTTGAAAATGGACCAACCTCACTCTAAATGGCCCTTAGCAAGGATCCAAGAAGTCTATCCTGATTCTGAAGGGGTTATCAGAACAGTTAAGGTTGTATCTCGAGGACAAACCACTCTCAGAACTGTAGTCCGGCTCATACCTATGGAACTCGCCATCCCACCGGAGGAAGAACAGCAACCCATAGTAATAGGGAGCCCAAGACCACAACGAGCAGCTGCTGCGGGGTCTACAAGAAATTGGCGTGATTTGTTAGCTGCAGGTGATATAACATGATGCAACACATCATACTTCGCCGGGCCCCAATCTGTGAGAAATAAATTGACTACACCGGTATCTGGGGACTGTTGGCAACAACCTTCCGATATTTATATTAGTATTTATATAATTAATTTTTTTTTTCTCATTTATAGGATAAAGTGAAGAGGGAATGAACCCTTGGTAACTAATTAATATATAGTTTATTTAAGAGTCGGAAATTGAAGTTCCGATCAGACGCTAGTAAACTTTTGAACGGTAGAGACGTGTCCCGTGATCTCCTCCACCACAATCCCCGCGCCAGGCCCGGAGTCCTGACCCTTTAACCCTGGTCTACCGAAGCCGGAATCCTCGGAACTACACCAGGACCCTAGTATAGCTAAGTCATTGATATACATGGCCATTGATACAATGTTTAGTTAGGGCATCCTGAGAGATAGGCTACCATGGATTAAGACTAGGCTACTATAAACAAACCTCATCTGCTCCTATAGGTCATGCCATAAGGTAGGCGATCTCAGACTTTATTGTTATTTATGTTTATTAATTTTATATTTCGATTGGTGTGGTAAGAGATAACCTTTGGCCATATTATCCCCCACAGGCCTCGACCTCCCTGTGCCTCATTAAACGGCGACCTCGATTTCGGCCGCTAAATGACCTCCGATTTTGGATCTGACCTCATCCGTACCCCCATTTTGGGAGGCTGCGAACGACTTTCGTTCCATACACCTTTTCGATCGGAGGCCTCCTTCTGCTCCAAACGGCCATTTTTTTCATTTTTTTTCAATTTCGGCCTCGAAACGACCTCCGATCGTGGCCTCGCCCCCTCTATGACCTGACCCAGGTCAATTGACACCCACATGCAAAGTTTCAGTTCCTCTGGTCCACAGAACGCACAGACAGACAAACAGACAGACACACAAACTGATTTAATTCTTGTTGAAAATGGACCAACCTCACTCTAAATGGCCCTTAGCAAGGATCCAAGAAGTCTATCCTGATTCTGAAGGGGTTATCAGAACCGTTAAGGTTGTATCTCGAGGACAAACCACTCTCAGAACTGTAGATCGGCTCAAACCTATGGAACTCGCCATCCCACCGGAGGAAGAACAGCAACCCATAGTAATAGGGAGCCCAAGACCACAACGAGCAGCTGCTGCGGGGTCTACAAGAAATTGGTGTGATTTGTTAGCCGCAGGTGATATAACATGATGCAACACATCATACTTCGCCTGGCCCCAATCTGTGAGAAATAAATTGACTACACCGGTATCTGGGGCCTGTTGGCAACAACCTTCCGAAATTTATATTAGTATTTATATAATTCATTTTTTTTTCTCATTTATAGGATAAAGTGAAGAGGGAATGAACCCTTGGTAACTAATTAATATATAGTTTATTTAAGAGTCGGAAATTGAAGTTCCGATCAGACGCTAGTAAACTTTTGATCGGTAGAGACGTGTCCCGTGATCTCCTCCACCACAATCCCCGCGCCAGGCCCGGAGTCCTGACCCTTTAACCCTGGTCTACCGAAGCCGGAATCCTCGGAACTACACCAGGACCCTAGTATAGCTAAGTCATTGATATACATGGCCATTGATACAATGTTTAGTTAGGGCATCCTGAGAGATAGGCTACCATGGATTAAGACTAGGCTACTATAAACAAACCTCATCTGCTCCTATAGGTCATGCCATAAGGTAGGCGATCTCAGACTTTATTTTTATTTATGTTTATTAATTTTATATTTCGATTGGTGTGGTAAGAGATAACCTTTGGCCATATTATCCCCCACAGGCCTCGATCTCCCTGTGCCTCATTAAACGGCGACCTCGATTTCGGCCGCTAAATGACCTCCGATTTTGGATCTGACCTCATCCTTACCCCCATTTTGGGAGGCTGCGAACGACTTTTGTTCCATACACCTTTTCGATCGGAGGCCTCCTTCTGCCCCAAACGGCAATTTTTTTCAATTTTTTTTCAATTCCGGCTTCGAAACGACCTCCGATCGTGGCCTCGCCCCCTCTATGACCTGACCCAGGTCAATTGACACCCACATGCAAAGTTTCAGCTCCCCAGGTCCAAAACTGCGGCCGCCTATTAAGAACGCACATACAGACAAACAGACAGACACACAAACTGATTTAATAATATAGATAGATAATACGGGTGTGAATGATAAGAATGATCGAGTGCTAGCTGAGCAGCAAGAGAGAGTCGAAAGAAGGAGGGACTACTTCAACGAATTGCTAAATGCAAGGAATGAAGCGCCAGCAAACATAGTTGGATGGGGTATGGGAGGGAGAAGAAGAAAAGTAGTGGAGGAGGAGGTGGGATCAGGAGGTCAGAAGTGTGTGAAGCTTTGAAAAGAGTGAATTGGGGAAAGCACCAGGAATAGATGGAGTGTGTGGGGAAATGCTGAGGTATGTTTTTTTTTTTTTTTTTCTATATTCCAACTTACTTCCTCTCAGGCATAGGCTGAGAGCCTTAACATTCACCGCTTTACAATGAACAGTGAAGCCCGTGAGGTCTTGTTCCAGTCTAGGGAGTGAGACATGTGAAGCACGTAGAGTACAACGAGCACCCAATTTGCCTTCACATGAGGCACGGTGCTCACTCATGGCCCGAAATGACCCCATCTCTGAAGCCACCTCGTTCCCGTGCTTCACTGTCTCACCCCCTACACTCGACTCTCACACTTACACACACACAACGCCACCTGTTGAGCAGATAACTCACCATGGTGGTGTGATAGCGATCGAATGGGTATGGAAAATGTGCAAACTAGCATGGGAGAAGAGGAGTGCACCTGATGACTGGAAGACAGACATAATAGTCCCCCTATATAAGGGCAAAGGGGAAAGAGGAGTGTGTGCAGTAACCACCGAGGAATATGTCTTCTAAGCGTAGTAGAGAAGGTGTACAGTAGGGTAGTGATTGAGAGAGTGAGAGCGAGAACGGAGAAATGGATCGGTGACAAGCAGGGCGGTTTAAGGAAGGGAAGAGGATGTGTAGATCAGATTTTTACCCTGAAATGTGTGGTGGAGAAATATCTGGAAAAGCAACAAAAGCTGTATGTTGCCTTTATGGATTTGGAGAAGGCCTATGACAGAGGGGATAGAGAAGGTATGTGGAAAATACTTAGAATATAGGGAGTAGATGGCAAGTTTGCTGAAAGCAGTGAAGATCATGTATGAGGGTGCAAAGGCGGCAATACGTGTGGAGAATGAGCAGAGCGAGTTCTTTGATCTGAATGTTGGCTGAAACAGGGGTGTGTCATGTCCCCGTGGTTGTTTACTGTATATATGGATGGAGTCATGAAAGAAATACAAGGAAGAGCAGTGTATGTTGGTGTATCGCTGATAAGGGAGGGAAAAGAGAGGAAGCTACCTGTACTGCTGTTTGCTGATGATACAGTTCTGATGAGCGATAATGAATGGGAGTTGCAGGGTCTGACAAATGTGTTTGTAACAGTGTGCAAAAAACAGAATCTGAAGGTAAATGCGGGGAAGAGCAAGGTTATGGTCTTCGAAAGGGGTGAAGCCACAGAGTGTGAGTTGAAGTTGAACAGTCAGGCTATCGAGATTGTCAGCTCATTTAACCTATTAAGCGCGAGCTGTATGTAATGAACGCCCTTTTGCCAGGCGGCAATATTAGGCCTAAAATCGTAATTTTAAGATAAATATCGTTATTACTTATTCATATGCGCCTATTTTACATTTAAATTAATATGAACATAGTAACATGTAGCAGCAATAAAACAAGTAGGAATAGCATTTGGGGGTGTAAGTCGCGAATTATTGCTGAGCGTCCAGTCACGAAATGTGAGGCGGACGCGACGTATACTCTCCCTCTCCGAAGCCTAGAAGCAGAAAGAGTCTCTCTCTCACACTTTTTCTCACACCACGCACTTGGTAGGCGCAGGAAAATGCCTTGGAACCGGATTGAAGAAGCTGGTGCGGTAAATAAACCGATAAGCAAGGGAAAAAGAGGAAAACTAGGTGATAATTGAAAGGGGGGGGGGAAGGGGGGTAAGAGCAGGTTTTAACATATGTGGAGGAGTGATAGAAGGCATGGAGGGGAATAATCTCATTTAATCACACATTCCCTTGTTTTTAGTGCTACTGGGGTCTTTTAAAATGTGTTTTTTAGGCCTGGGATCTTAAGATTTTCGTCGCCTTTGCCCACCAAAACCTCTTGAGAGTGTTCTCGCCTTTCCCGGGTTAAGTATCTGGGCAGTGTGTTGAGTAAATATGGGACTATGGATGAAGAAGTACGGGAGAAGGTGCAACAAGGGAAGAGGGTTGTAGGAACGCTGAAAACAGTAACAAGAAATAGGATGGTCAGTATAGAAGTGAAGAAGTCCTTGCATGACAGTGTGGTAATCCCGACACGACTTAATGAAGCGAAGCATGGACGTTGGTGGAGAGACTCCGACCAAGAGTGAGAGGGGTGGAAATGAGGTACTTGAGAAGGGATAGACAGACGAATGAGGAAGTAAGAAGGAGGTGTGGTGTGGAGGTGGATGTGGTAGGAAAGTGAAAAGGAACACCTTAAGATGGTTTGGCCATATGGAACGCATGGGAAGTGAGTGAATAACTAAGAGGGTGTACGAGAGCGAGGTGGAAGGACATAGAGGGAGAGGTAAACCGAAAGAGAGGTGGAAGGATGGATTGAGGAAGTTTATGGATGAAGGCGGTGCTGGTTGGGAGGAGGGGCGTCGTCTGACTGGGGATAGAGGTGCATGTGGGCGGTTCGTTCGTCGCCACCCCTTCGGGGATCATGGCGTCAGGCAATAGATAGATAGATATATAATAATAGTCATAATTATAGGACCCAAAAAGGACATCGCACATTAATAACAATTTAATTATCTTATTTATTTATTTGACATGTCAGGTGAGACATACATGATTAGATCTTTGTCTTTGTGTCACGTGACCTACGGGAGAGTTGTAGTACTCCCGCAGGTAATCGCGCTGGTCTTTTGCGTTTCTGGTTTCCGTGTTTCCAGGGAGGTTGCAGTGGCACCATTTTCTCTGCATCAGGCTCGAGTGTAACATCACCATCATGAGTCTGACATTGGAGATTGGATGTCGGAGGCATTGGAGGTTGTGGAATGTGCAACAGGCAAAAACTACCGACTCCACCTTGGACGGTTCAATTGGATCGTTGTCAGCAAGCACCGATATCTGTGGGAGAGTGATCATAGGAATATATACACACAACATCATAAGAAAATAGATTATTGCCTTCTAGACAAAAGAATGTGACCTAAGCAGTGGAGTACATCGAACATTGAATGCTATCTTGTTTAAGGAAATTTACCATTACCCAATCACTATGCTCAAGGTCAGTGGTTACTAGACAAACAATATCTATAGGTCAAATTGCCATTCACACATATTTTAGCTTAAACTATTGCAAAATAATTATTGTCAGGGAATACCAAGGTTAATGTTTTGAGGCTCACTTTCACACGAAGTGCTCACCTATATTTACCAAAATACCAAATGAGTTCTCAACCACGCGCCTAGCTTGAGACAAACGGTAGTTGAATATTCTCTATTCTCTCGGCAGTGCTCTGGCTGGGTATGGCTTCATCATCCACGTCTGTAGAGCGAAGGCATCATCCTCTACCAGGAAATAGGGCACGGGTTGGTCAGCGTTGGGTAGTGGTTCTGGTTCTGGTAACCCCAAGGTGTTTATTTTCCAGGAAATCTCGAATGATAGTGTGTTGAAATAAGCTTTCGTCAGATGCAGATCCAGGTGCCCCAACATCGGTGTACATGAATTTGTAATCAGCATCCACCACAGTCATCAGAACGATAGAATGGAAGCCTTTGTAGTTATAGACTTATAGTACATTGATCCTCCATGATGTGGTTTCTTTATGGACACATGTTTACCACCTTCCTCTGCTCCTCGGTTGTGCTGGGACATGAGATAACTTCCTCTTGAAATTCCTCAATGATTGCTTCATACACTTCAAGCACAATTTTGGTAACTGTGTTGTGGGCGACCCTGAACATGTAGGCCAGACTGGCGTAACTGTTGCCGATGGCAAGGTAGTGCAGTGTGACTGCCAATCTCAACCCAGTAGGTATGGCTTCCCTCCAGAAGGTATCCTTCTTCTTGATCTGAGGGCCAACTCTATCCAGTAGATCTTGAAAGAATGCCGGTTCAAAACGAATGACATTTTTGAAAGTAGCTGGGTCCTCAATGAAAATTCTTGTTGGTGCAAGAGCACCTTCACGTTCTACTTCCCCCTTTTGTGCCGAGGACGGGTTCACAGCAGCCAAGTCTCCTCCAGGTTCTCCCTCAGAAACACCTTCCCCACTGGTCCTCTCGGGTGTTGTTTCATCAGCATCCCCATCAGCGGGTCCTGATTCCACGCTCTGCCTGGCCTCCAAACCACTGGTCTGCTCCTTTCCCGAACCACCAGTCTGTTCTGCTCCTGAACCACCGGTTCGCCATGGATCCCCAGGCAGTCCCAACTGACGTTTAGGATTTAGGTAGGCTCGATTTTATGTACAGCCACTGTCTTGCTCGATAGGTTGATCATTATGGGTCGTGGTGATCCATCCTGCCTCGGCCGACTCATATGATGTACTCGGACAATGTCATTGATATTTATGGGCTGAGAACATAGCTAAATTTTTATGAGATCCAAAGTTATTTTTGTGGTGTCTTCACAATGTTTTTTCTGGCACTCCCGTTATTCTCAGATTGTCCTTCTGGAATACTGCTCTAGTTCAACTGGTGATACTTTGAGGGTTTCCACTTCACTTTCCAAGGATTTAATTTGTAAATCACGATCTTTAATGGCAGAACGTAATTCAGTGACTTCTTTGGTTAATTGTCCACATATTGAAGATTCTAATTTATTTATTTCATTCTTGTCACTAAGCGCCAGCATGAAAGCCTTGACAAATTCTTGCTGGTTTATATCCATGTTTAATGAGAGGTGCCTCGACCACATAAATACTTCGAACTCCTTAACTGGTAACGTCACTCGCTATCTCTTCAAACACAGCAACCACGGTCTACACATGCATTATATGCGTTTTATATAATTATTAATTATACAGTCTCTTCATAATAGTGGTTTCCAGTATTTCTTATCTACTCTCCACACATGTACATGGTTGTAATATCACGTCACATTACTGATAGTGTCTTCCCAAAAGTCGTAATGGGTAAAAACGTGCAGCACAACAGCCACCCTTCGTCCCTGTTGATTGCCAGTCAATACCTTTGATTTCTTAGTCAGCTTAAATAACTGACCCCTTATTATTCCTGACACACTGGTATCCTACAACATCTCTACTGTCATCATTAACTCGCCTAGTTAGGTTGGGATTATCTGTGTTACACACTTGATCAATGGCCAAGTCCTGTATGATTGTCTTTGCCATGTATATCTCTATTTTGGCAGTTCACTTAGCCGCCAGCTATTCCTCACTGGTGCTTCCTTTCTATGATGCTTTGAAGCATCTTATGTTGTCCTTTATTGCATGTTCAACCTCGTTATTCCACTACCATGAAATATTATGCCTAGGGTGACCCTTAGGTTTGTCAGTGGCAACAAGAAGACTACGTTCAAGGAAGTTCCAGTGGCTATTTTGACATAATTTGACCTAGCATCCCTCTTCCTATCCATTTTCTCCAGTTCCCTGCTAAACCTATCCCTGTATTCAGATATATTCAACAACCATACCTTCCTCTTTGGCATGTTACCTTCTTGTGCACAGGATCTCGCATTAAGCTCATGTCACACACAGGGGCTTATG
>JBAKBP010036116.1:0-18758 GCA_037953745.1 Lithodes maja
CTCAGTTTGTGTATACATTGTACGTTAGTTTTTGGTTAGGAATGTTTTGCTAGCGCTATTGAATGTCTTTGGAAAGTTATATTTTGGCGAAGAAAAAACGAACCTATTATTATTATGATTATGACTATTATTACTATTATCATTATTAATAGTAGTAATAGTAGTAGTAGTAGTAGTAGTATGTGCTTCTTTAAAAATTGTAGTGATGAACAAACTGAACACTTTCGCACTTTTTTCATCGTGTTTATGTTTAGTTGGTGTTCTGTATTTCCATGTTTGTTCTTGCGTCTTGTTTATTCCCCCTCTATTTGCAAAAATATGAGAGAGAGAGAGAGAGAGAGAGAGAGGAGAGAGAGAGAGAGAGAGAGAGAGAGAGAGAGAGAGAGAGAGGTACTTGAAGTTGTGTTGACATAAACAAAACATGAAATGAGAACTTGTTGACTTGTGAACCTCGATTTAGGGGGAACATGGAGTTATGCATATATAAATAATTAGCCATGTTCTCCTGTCTCTATCTGGGTGGGTGCAGTTGTTGGTATGTTTGGTTCATTACCGAAAGGACGCCGGTTCGATTCCCAGACGAATGGGCAGTCTTTTCACAGTGGATACCTCGATTCACCAAGCAGGAAATATTAACCCCTTGATGATCACGAAGCGTTTTGACCGTTTATTCTAGCTATCATTCGACGATTGTGTACAGCTTAGGGAGGATCTGTGGGAATTAAAAGAGTAAAAAACTATCTCAAAGAACACTCGGACTTTCATAATTATACCCTTATTAATCTATATATAATCGTCTAAGTATAGCCATAATTTAATGCCAAAACGCGTCATGATCTTAAGGGGGTTAAGAAACTTGTGTAAGTGGACCTTTGTGAGTTCCCAAGTTGGGTTATTATGATGGCTCGTTTTACTCTCCTGTAAGTGTGTGTGCCATGTGGGTCTGTCTTCTTCTTTTTCGCAACAACTAATCAAGAACAACTTCCCATGCAAGTTGGGTGCAGCTCAGACTCCATTTTCAGCTATACTACTCCTTCCTCTCTCCCTCATCTTGCTTTGGGACCTTCGAACTACACGATGACGCATTTCTTGTCTGTTTTCATTCAGATTAGTAAGGTTTATTGAAGTCAGAGGGGTTAATTGAGATAATCTTTACCTTCTGATTTCTCACAGACCCTTCCGAGGCTGAATAAGATCGTTTAATGATAGCCAGAATACACTGTAAAAACGCATCAAGATCCTCAAGGGGTTAATGTCTCAGATGTCTTTCCTCCTCGAATATTTAGGTTATACGTGGATACTTTTATTGCTCTCGGTCACTCAATCAAATAAACAATATCAAACTCAATATAATAAACTCAATAAACTCAATCAAATAAACAAACTGTACGCATGTTACAGTGGTGATATACAGTAAAGTGCTAACCCATGCCTTGTGTGCGTTATGGAAGGGGTGGTGTTCATGGAAGACAAGGGCCACAACATACACAATAAAGGGAAAGAGATTAGGGCACTAAGCTAGATATACTGTATAATTATGTCTCTTATGTTTCTGAACCAACCCGCCACCATTATTACACACACACACACACACATACTATATATATATATATATATATATATATATATATATATATATATATATATATATATATATATATATATATATATTTTTTTTTTTTTTTTTTTTTTTTAAAGTTGTAAGTGAGGTTAGTTAGCCACTCTCATGCCTCTTTTTAGTGTCCAGCCTGGGGCACCCGGCTACGTGACTATTATGGCTTTATGTTCTCGGGAGAGGGAAGGGGGAGGGAAGGGGGGATGTGGTAGTCTCTCTTTAAATGCTCTGGAACCCGGTCTTTTGGTCCTTTTGGGGTGCTCTTTGTCTATATTCATATAACTCTTTAACTATTCTCTCGCTAGTTTTTGTTTTGTTTTTTCACTTAAGGGGCTTTTTTATGGACTCCTTTCTCCCTTATATTTAGCTCCATTAGTTTTGAGATTTTAAGACGTTCGCCACATTAGTTTGACGATTATAAGACCTTCGCCCCATTTCTGTCAATTCTAAGACATTTCGTGTAATTTAGGTATCGATTTTTCCTGGCGAGCGATAGCGAGCCTGTAATACAAGAGGAACCGGTTCGGCCATCAAGCCAGGAAATTTTTCTATCGAAAAATTTACAATTGTATCTTGAAAGTGGGTCTAGGGGGTGTAATTATAAGTTTGATGGAGGTTTAGGGAGCAAACTAAAACCTCTCCATAAAAATATATGTAAATATTTCCGGTTTTTTCATAGCTCTCTGGAAGTTGCTTTGTCCCTATCTTATTTGTTCAGCTTTTTACGTGGGTATTAACTACCCTTTAACCCTTTTTGTATCGGCGACGTTCATCCTAATTTATTTTAGCTATATTTAGACGATTGTGTGCTAGCTTAAGGAGGATGTGTGGTAGTAATAAGAGTTAAGGGAGATATTTTGAAGCCTGTTAATTGCTGGAGACTCGTTTTAAACTGAATAACATCGTCTAATAGTAGCCAGAAAAAAACAGTTAAAAGGACGGCGGCGGTACTAAAGGGGTTTACCTACTCCGTATGCCATGACGCGCTTACATTTGAGTGTGGCTAGTATTAAACTATTTTATTACAGAAGTATAGAATCAAAGAGTTAAATGAGATCGGGTTTATCCCTTTCATTAATCGCTCTTAGTGCATGAAATTGTGTTGTAAGGAACAACATGGAAGAGGCGACCTTTAAATGAATGGCAAAGGGACGTTGATATACGTATATATTTGGTATTATTACCGCCATATATATTTGTTTTAGTTTGCTCCCTAGCTCAAGCTTATATATATATACAGTATATATATACAGTATATATATATATATATATATATATATATATATATATATATATATATATATACATAATTATATATATATATATATCCCAAAGACCCCCCCCCCCCCCTTTTCGAGATAAATTTGTACATTTTTTGGTAGAAAACTTTCCAAATTACAGGCTCGCTATCGCTTGCCAGGACTAAAATAGATACCTAAATGGTACAAAAGGTCTTAATATTGACAAGGAAATGGGCGAAAGTCTTAACATTTGAAAACTAATGGGGCTAAACGTAAAGGAGAAGGGGGTTCAGAAAAAATGTAAATACTTCCCCTTCAGTCAAATAGACATCACTGCATCCATTCTTCTTTTCATTACTCTGGTTTTGTCCCCTTAAGAACTCCTCAAGTGTTTAAATTCTTCCTTTATTAACCTTTACCCCTTGTCTTCCTGTATTTTCTTGTCTGTATTAATATTTACCTTACCTCCTTATAATACCAGTTTCATGGTTGAATCTTGATTTTGTCTTTAATCACCTTTACCTTTTTCATATCTCAGTGTTGCTCTTTTCTTCATTAATCTATACTCATTTTATTTGCTAAGCCTATATACAGTATATTTGTCTTATTAACCCTTACTCTTTTTCCTTGCCAAGCCTTTCTCTTTTTACCCACCCTGCCACTAGCGACCCCCCACCACCACTGTTTCCCCAGCCTCCAATATTGCCTTGCTTAGCTCAACTTTTTCTTAGGCTGTTCCAATATGACTCTTCTCTTATTCCTCTTTCATCTTCTTCTTCCTCCTCCTCCTCCTCCTCCTACTCCTGATCCTCCTCCTCTCCTCCTCCTCCTCCTACTACTACTACTACTATTACTACTACTACTATTGTACTTTTTGTTGTGTAAGACGACAAATAGACAACACTGCCTGCAACTAATATCCTTCGCATTGAATGAGTGATAAAGAGCCAAATTCAAGGAACGCTAGAACCGAAATGTCTGGACATACGGAGGTTGAAAGAGTGTAAGTTGTAAGATGTAAGGGAGACTGTCTGACGAAGAGAGTAACATACCTTACTAATTAATATTATGAACAGGAGTCAAGATAGGATAGAACCCTGAAGAATACCGGGGTTGATAAGTTTAGAAAGAGCGCAATAGTCATTCATGGCAATGGTTATGGAATGGTCAGAAATGAAATTGAAGATAAAGGGATAATAACCGTAGGATGGTAGTTTGGAAACAAGTCAATTATGTTAAGACTCTGTTGAGGGTTAGTGCTGTGTATAGAAAAGGTATCACCGAAGTCCCAAAAGGAGAATGGCCAAGAATAAGTAAAATTAGAGACGGGATAACTAGTAGAGCGTCCCTTAAGGGGAGGCAAGTAAAATTGTTGGAAAAGATTCTGGCTAGATGCCCAAAAATGCGAGAAGAACTAGAAATGCAGATATCGTTACATTTACAATTGATGAAAGAGTTGTTCGCAAGTCGTCAAAGAACAGATTTGGCTTGATTCTGAGCAAACGCATACAAGGTACGGGATTCTTGAATTGAAAACGCCTGTACTGTCTGAGTGTCTCCTCCTTATTACGGATAGCAGAAGAACAGTTAGCCAAGCGTAAACCAAGATATATTTTTGCTACAACTGCTGCTACTACTACTACTTTTACTACTACTTCTACTACTACTACTACTACTACTACTACTGCTGCTACTTTTGCCCCTTTTGCTCTCATCGTCTAGTACTTCATTTTTTTTTCACCCGTCTTCCTTCTTTCTCATTTTTGTCAGTTCATCTTTCATTAAGCTTGCATGTTCTTCGTCATCCTATTTTTCTTATTTCCTCCCTCTTTGCTGCATTTGCTTTCTACTTCTCTCCATTCTCCTCCTCCGTTTCTTCCTCCTCCGTTTCTTCCTCTTCTCCTTCTGTTCCTCCTCCCCCTCCTCCTATTCTCCGCCTTCCTCTCCTCCTGCCCCTCTTCTTCCTCCTCCTCCATCCTCCTGTTCCTCTTCCCATTCTCCCCCATTCTCTTCCCATTCTCCCCCATCCTCTTCCCATTCTCCCCCATCCTCTTCCCATTCTCCCCCATCCGCTTCCCATTCTCCCTCATCCTGTCCTCCTGCCCTCCTGCCCCCCCCCCCTTCTCCATCCTCCTCATCCTTTCATCTCCTTTACCCTTCCCCAATTCACTCCCCTCTAATCTTTCTCATTTTTCTTCCTTCTCTGTCTTACTCCCCAGTTTATCCCTCCTGATCCCCTCTTGCCCCTTGCCATAACACGTTTTGCACATTTTATCTCTTCTTCTTTCATATTTTACTCTCTCATTTCATCTTCTTTGCACATTTTCTTATTTGTATCTCCTATTTTACGATTTCATTTCGTCTGCTTTCATTCTTCTTTTTCTTCGTTTTCATGTTCCCCTTTTCTTTTTGTGCCTTCTCCCTCATTCTTCCATCTTTCACCGTATCCATCATTACTCCTCTCACATCCTTCGTTATTTTCTTTTTCTTTTATTCTGTTACCTCGTTTTATTGTCTCATCTTCATGTTCCCTCCCTCCATTCCCCTTTTTGTCCAAATATAAGTTTGTGACAGGTGAAATTACAGCATTACGTTGGAAATGGTGCTGCTACTTCTGTGAACGTAAATCATATGGAATGTTTGTGTATTTCTGTCTTTCTTGTTACATTTGTTTCTATATTTGTTTACAGTTACTAATATCATCTTTGTATCCAACATGGCTCACATTATTGTGTTTCCGGAAACGTGTCTAGGATTGTGTCGCATTGGTGTCGGAAACTATTCTCAAGATAATGGAAAGTAGGGGACATAATTATTTTAATAAGTTTACCTAATAAGGTAACATACATGTGATGACCACACACTTAAGGATAATGTTGGGTCGCATGATGGCCCGTTTTCCTCGAGATTAGTATTAGCCCATATTATTTGTGAAACATTACCTAAGCTGATAATAATCCTATAAATTATAACTAACACATCTGCCTGAAGTCGTCATCGTGACAAGTGAAGAGGCTAACATTCACATCACCGGTACATATATTACCCATGGCCATCATATGTCCCATTAAATGTGCACAATTTTCTCTACACCTTAGACAATATACGGACTCTACATACCCGATCACCTTCATTATCATAGCATTTTATTTAACCCCTTCAGCACGATGACGCCTTTTTACCTTTTATGTTGGCTATAGTTAGACGAGTATATACAGTTTAAGAAGGATCTATGTTATTCAGAGGGTTAATTGAAATGTTATTAACCCCTTTTGGTTCCTAGAGGTTGATTATAAGCTAATGAAAATTGTCTAATGGTAACCAGGATAAGATGAAAAATAAGTCATTGTACTGAATAAGTTAAAGCCCCTATCACACGAGCTCTTTTCCCTTCAACATATTTAATCAACACTGATTTGGCAGCTTATAAGGTAAACTGTTCAAGATATTGTTGTTGCCTACATTTATCGGTCTTCAGTCTAGTTTCCGATACCAGTGCAAAAGATCCCAGAAATGTTACCCGAATTATTTTTGACCATCGAAAATTTACTATAAAAGCTCTCGTGCTATACCCCCTTTAAGCCTTGATGCACTTTATGTTTATTATTCGGAATATTATTAGTCTATTGTACAGTATTATCCCTAAAGGAGATAATTATGTAGGAGTTGAACGGTTATCTGAGATGTATTATACGTTTTTTATTGCTATAGGTCCATCCTAAGCTGCATAAAATCTGCTAAAGTTAGCAAGAATAACTGAACAAAATGTATCCTACCTGCGCACTCTCCTGTCTAGGGTTTGAGTTGTTATTCTTGCTGAGAATAATGCACCGTAATCCTTTATATATTTTATTCAGCTTTTACGAAGATTATATAGTGAAATATTCGGGTAATTATGAAAACTTGGCATAATGTGATGCAGAGACATAATTACAATAGCTTCATATTTGTCCATTGCGCGTCGAGAAATCAGTTACTAAGAGATACAATTGGCGTTCGAGTGTAAAAGTAGGCAATATTTACTCATACTGTGAGTCATCACTACCTACGCTATTATTTCTACATAACATAATTAGGTACCATTCAGTATGACTTATTTGTGTCTATTTACGATGTATTGTTTACCATCCATGTTTACTTATTCTACCGGTATCTCTTTACTAACCTTTTAACAATATATATACGTAAATATAATCTTTTAACTAAAAATTACAATGTCCCAACCCTATCCTAGTCTTAAGTAAAGCGTTTTAGATATACAGAAAAGCTACCATTACTTACGTGGGTTCTGTTGAATACTACCTCTATTCCAACAATTCTGACATCTTTCCCTCACCTAGACTCAGGTGTCTGAAGCAACTGCCATCAACCCCTTCTCTGCATCCTCCAACTTTCTTTATACTACTTTCCAAGCTAAAGGTGGATGTTGTGTATAGATGCACAACATACTCATTTGCTTTCGTGTTCCCGACTTCGACTCTTCTGAATTCTCAGCTCTCTGGCTCAATCTTTCCTGTCACTCTCAAGCATAATATTTCTGTGCTGACTATCTATCCCGTAACTTTACTGATTTTCCTGATTTGGTTTTATTATCTAAAGTGTAAAGTGAAACACATCTTATCAACCTCTAGTTTCTCTTACATCTCCATCTTAGTCAATGTTTACCACTGCCAATGGCTCTCCTCTCATTTCACTAGCTAACTTGGTGAACAAGTTTACATCTTTTCTATGCTAAGGGACCTAGAGCAGTTAGTTCAGCACCCTACAAATATCCCTGATTGCCTTGGAGTCTGGCCCAACATCTTTGATTTATTTCTATCCTCTAATCCTTCTGCTTACAGTGTAAATCTTTTCCCTTCGTTGGGCTCCTTTGATCATAATCTTCTCTGTTACCTCTTCTATCTCTCGAAATGCGGCCATCCGATCTGCCCTACCGGATGGCGCTTATGGCATTTTGGCGCTGCCGACTGGGAGACTCATCAGCAGTATTTCTTTGATTTCTCATGAACTAATTATTGCTTCCATGGCCGGGAAGCCTCAGAGTGTGCTGAATGCATCACTGAGGTGTTCAACTCAGGCATGGAGGCATACATTCCATGTTCTTAACTTTCAATCTAATGAAAACAAATCTTGGTTTACTCACACTTGTTCTACTGCTGTCTACAATAAGGAGGAAGCATACAGGTGGTACCGATGCCTTTAAACTCAAGAATTTCAAACTCTTTATGCTTCTACCTGGAAGTGTGCCAAATCTGTTCTTCGACTTGCCAAAATAATACTCTTCTCATCAATAACAAATGTAAGAAACTGTCTAACTCTTTCCTAGCTTTCTGGCATCTAGCCAAAAACCTCTCCAATAATTATACTTCCTCTTCATTCCCTCCTCTTTTGCACTCTGATGGCACCACTGTCACTTCTTCCTCTGGCAAAGCTGAGCTCTTTGCTATAAATTGCACTAAAAACTCCACCTTGGAAGATTTAGGTGCTATTCCTCGCTCTCCAGCCCCCTCTCTCTTACTTATGCCTAATATCCTAGTCTCAGTGATCGTCACCATGCCTCGTGCCTGTACGAACTGCGCTGGTAGGTTTGGTGCTTCCATGTTTGCTCCTGTCGATCCACAAGTCTGCCGACTCTGCCAGCAACGAGAGGATTTGACAGCAAAATTGGATGAAGCCCACAACAAGATCAACGCCCTCACCAGGAAGCTGGAATCACTCCAAGAGTTTGTAACACTCAACGTTGGAGTATCACTAACTCCAATTGTTTCAACTCCAGCATCCACCACCGCCCCAACGTCATCTGCCAACAATCCAACACCTGCAGTAGACACTGCAGCAGATGCTTCTGACGAACCTGAGCCGACATCAAACCAGGACAGCCGCCCTGTTCACCTTAGTCTCTCCCCCACTCCTCGTGCAAGAAGCCTGCTAGCACGAACAGTACCAACCCCTCGCCCCCGTTCTAACCACTCCTCTCCCCGACCTGTACGTAGAGTCCCGCCACCACAGGTTTCCGGATTTACACCAGTGAGGAACGGTGCATGTCCAACGCAGAAAAGGTCTCATCTACCAGTCACAATGTCAAACAGATTTGAGATATTGGTAGAGATGGAAGACGAACCAGAGGAGACCAGGCTTGTTGGGGATTCCATCCTACTAGGACAGGTCGAAGAGTTCTGCGACAGAGTCCCAAATCAACGAAAAAGATTTTGCATCCCAGGAGCTGGACTGGACGACATTGTGGAAGCCTCCGAAGATACCACAAAGGATGCAAATGAAAATACCCTTTTTGTCCTCCATGCTGGTTCAAATGACGTCATGCGCACCAGATCCGAAGAGTTGATGGAGAAATATCGCAAGATGATCCAGCACTACAAAAACAAGTCAAGGAATATCATCATCTCAGGCATTCTCCCCAAGATCGACGCACCTGACAAATTCTACGACAAGGCCTTCAGCACAAATAGCCGACTAAAATATTTGTGTCTGAGGGAAGAAGTTTAATTCATCAACCTCTGGGACAACTTCTACAACCAGCCTACTCTGTTCCACAAGGATGGCACTCATCTAAACCCTGTGGGTTCAGCACGCATGGGTCGTCTCCTTCACGAAGCAGTCCGCAGCCATGGATCAAAAAACGCCATCCGAGAAGAAGCAGCAGTGACATAAATCATCCAACGCCAAGAAAAAAACAGAGGCAACCGAGGACCACCAGCGATAAGGACCGAAGACAGCGAGGACCGAGGACAGCCATGAACATAAATGTAGATCCGACAAGAACCAAAAATATTATTAAAGAGCGTTCCGTGAGTTCTAAAATAACAAATTTAAAGGTTTTCTATGCAAACGCTCGTAGCATACGCAATAAATTTTCAGATTTAGAGGAGCTAGTGTTTACAGAAAATTATGATGTGATTGGCATAACAGAATCTTGGCTCAATACAGAAGATAGAGACTTTTTAGCAGAGTATTCACTTCCCGGTTATGTAATGTTTGAGAAAAGCCGAATAAATCGAAATGGAGGTGGCGTTTTACTTTATATCAAAGAAAGTCTTAACCCTACCCTCTTGTCAAAACCTCAAATTGTGAACGTCGACGCATCTTTTGTGCTAATAAAGAATAATAAAGGTACAAAAATAATACTTGCATTAATATACAGACCTCCAGCTCAATCAGTGCAAACTGACCGAGAAATTTACGAACAAATTGCAGATGTAAGTAACTCACAAGATACCGTAATTTTTGGCGACTTTAATTTACCTGTGACCAAGTGGGGCGATACTCTTACTTCACACTCCGGACATGACTTGTATACGAACTTGCAAGAGAGTTCGCTTTATCAATTTGTTCGAACGCCAACCCGTGGTAATAACGTTCTTGACATTGTACTTGCAACAAAAGAAGAATTAATAGAGAATTTGAATGTTGGTGATGAATTCAGTAACAGCGACCATCGTACGATAACTTTCACTTTAAAGTTTACTAGTAACGAACCAAATAGTAGCATCGAAAAAGTCCCTAATTTCAAGAAAGCAAACTTCCATAAACTTAGAGCTATGTTTAAAGAAACTGACTGGAGCTTTTTAATTCACAATAACGACATAAATACATCTTGGAAGTTATTCGAAGCCACTTACCTAAAAGCAGTGCAAGACTGCATACCATCGAAAATACGGCGTCCAGGCCATAATAATAAGCCCAAATGGTGGAATAAAGATATTTCAAACTGCCTGCTTGCTAAAAATTTGGCTAATGATAGATTAAAATCCTCACAAAATGACGAAGAACGGCTGAAATTTGTAGAGCTACGACGCAAAGCCAAAAAGTTAATTAAGCAAAGTAAAAAGACTTTAGAGTTACATATTGCGAATCAAAGTAAAACAAACTCGAAAGAATTCTATAGTTATATCAGAAAGAAAAAAGTAGTTACTTCAACTGTTGGACCGTTAGTCGATGAAAATGGAGAATACACCAAAGACGAAGTACAAATGAGTAATGCCCTCAATACCTTCTTTGCATCAGTTTTTACAACAGAAGACCTCGGTGATATCCCTACACCATCGCCGATTCAGATTGATAATTCAGATGTTCTAAGCAATATCACCGTTACAGAGAGAGAAGTATTGAATTGTTTAGATAAACTCAAGGTAAATAAAACGCCTGGACCTGATACAATCTCGCCTAGAGTTCTAAAGGAAGCTAAGGATGAGCTCTCCAAACCACTGACATTACTATTCAATAAATCCTTGCAGTCTGGAACTATGCCCGATCAGTGGAAGCTAGCCAACGTAACACCGATATTAAAAAAAGGCAGCAAATCCCTACCCAGTAACTATCGTCCAATTAGCTTAACCTCAGTTGTATGTAAAATGCTAGAAACGGTCATACGAGACAGACTCGTAAATCACTTAGAGGAAAATAACATACTTAAAGATACTCAACACGGCTTTCGTAAAAAACGTTCCTGTTTAACAAACCTCTTAGACTTCTTCCACGATATCCTCAACCTCTACGATGAGAGTAAAGCTGTAGATATTATATACCTTGATTTTCAAAAGACCTTTGACAAAGTTCCCCACAAACGTTTACTGCTAAAACTAAAAGCGCATGGAATACAAGACGGTGTGTTGAAATGGATAGAAAATTGGCTCAGCGACAGAAAGCAAAGAGTAGTCATAAACGGTAAGGCATCTAAGTGGACCAATGTAAGTAGCGGGGTACCCCAGGGATCGGTACTAGGACCAATTCTCTTTCTAATTTACATCAACGACATAGATGAGGGTCTCACCTGTACAATCTCAAAATTTGCTGACGATACAAAAATTGCAAATAGCGTACTCTCAAAAGAACAAGTTGACGATATGCAACACAATCTAGATAATTGTCATGTTGGGCCCAAATTTGGCAAATGAGTTTCAATGCGGATAAATGTAAAGTACTACATATCGGATACCTAAATGAGAAAGCAAACTATTCGATGAATGGCACTCAGCTTAAGAATGTAAACAGAGAAACCGATCTGGGAGTAACAATATCGAGTAACCTAAAACCGAGTCAACAATGTTCAGAAGTTGTTAAGAAGGCAAACAAAATAATTGGCTTATAATTATAGGCAGGTCATTTGAGCATAAATCCAAAGAAGTTATCCTAACCCTTTACAATTCCTTAGTCCGCCCTCTTCTGGAATACTGCGTTCAATCCTGGTGCCCTTATTACCAAAAAGATATAAACAAGCTAGAACGAGTTCAACGTAGAGTTACCAAAATGATACCTAGCCTAAAGAACAAACCATACGAAGAGCGTCTTAGAGAATTAAATCTATTTCCTTTAACCCAGCGCAGATTAAGAGGTGACTTAATAAAGTGTTCAAAATCATCAAAGGCATCGACAATATGAACTCTAGTAAGTACTTCACTATCGACCAATCTAATTACACGCGGGGAAACGGTTGCAAAATTATTGGTAAATCTTTTAACTCACACGAATCTAAGAATTTCTTCTTCAATCGAGTTGTCAACTTGTGGAATGGGCTTCCCCGAAACGTTATAGACTGCATCACCGTTGATTCATTTAAACTCCGCCTAGACAAATATCTCGCATCAAACCCGCGACTGACTGCGTTTGTAAATGAATAACTTTATTTTATCCCCCCTCAGTTACTAACCCATCTGTCCCCTACTAACTTCCTAATCCTGCCACGGACATTAGTTCCAGGGCAGTAATTCCCTTTCCAATGTTCCCTTACCCACTCTAAACCACTGTTTGGACACTTGATCCTCAGTGTTTTGGAGGACAAGCAACCTAGAAGGGTCACTAGATCTGTTGTTGCTTGATTTCCTTTGTACTCCTTTGTATAGAGGTACTTTCTGCCCTCTCAGGGCTTGATACTAAGAAGGCGTACAGAGCAGATGGGGTTTCTTCTGTTGTACTTAAACACTATTCTTCCGTGCTGACACACTGCCTAGGCAAACTCTTCCGACTCTGTTTTTTTTTCGTTTTTTATTAACGTCTTCCCTTTCTGCTGGAAGCTTCCTCCCGTTCGACCCGTCCCAAAGTAGGGTGACAGCTCAAACTACCCTTCAATTGCTCTTATTTCTTGCATCTCTAAAGTGTTTAAATATTTGCTTCTCTATCCTTCTTCTCCTTTTCCTTCTCTTCCATCTATTATTCCCCTTCCTCTCCTCCTGACCCCTCCCCTCTTCTTCCTCCTCTTGCACCCTTCATCTCCTTTTCCCTGCCACAATTCATGCCCCCTCTGATTTTCCTCATTATCCTTCCTTCTCTGTCTAGCTCTCCAGTATATCCCTCCTGATCCCCTCTCGCCCTCTTGCCCTTCCCATAATTTGCTCATGGTCATTCTCCTTTTGGCAATTTGGTGAGACATTTTCTATTGTGTTTGACCTATTGAAGCCTTTGATAGTCAGGCACAAATCTCCAATGTCTTTATTTCCCCTCCTTCAATTGTTATCTCTCTATCTGTGCCTTTATCTCTAATTTCCTTTCTGACCATTCCACAGCTGCGGTTATGGGCTGCCTTCACTCACTTCCTCATCCTATCAACTCCAGTGTTCCTCAGGGTTCTGTCCTGTCTCCAGTTATCTTTCTAATAATCATTAATGATCTCAACTGTATCTATTTTCCAATCCACTCATATCTAATTAATCTACTTTATATTATTCAACTGTCTTGTTATTTTAAATGCTTCCAAACTCAATTTCTTCATTAATCTAACCATCACAATCCTCCACACGACTTTCCCTTACTCTTCAATAATACACAAATCGACCATTCATCTTCTCTTAATATTATTGATGTTTCTTTTTCTCCTGAGCTTCTGAGCTTTCTTGGAAAAAACCATATTACCACTCTTGCTATAACAGCTTCCCAGAAAACCATATTACCACTCTTGCTATAACAGCTTCGCCGAAGTTAGATGTTCTCAACTGTCTCTGGGGATTATTCACCCCGCACAGCCTCTTACACAAGGGTACAGTGTGCCCATGTATCGAGTACTATTCACCCCGCACAGCCTCTTACACAAGGGTACAGTGTGCCCATGTATCGAGTATTGTTTGCATGAGTGAGGAGTACAAAGGAGTACAAAGGAAATCAAGCAACAACAGATCCAGTGACCCTTCTAGGTTGCTTGTCCTCCAAAACACTGAGGATCAAGTGTCCAAGCAGTGGTTTAGAGTGGGTAAGGGAACATTGGAAAGGAGGTTCCACCCATACCGCACTTCTCGAAAGGGTAGAGTCAAAACTCCTTACAATATCTCTACACGCTACAATGTTGCGTCTCTCTCTCTCTCTTCTACTGCTATTGCAATAATCAGTGTTCTTCAGAGCTTTCTCAGTATATACCTCCTCCCTTACGAAGAAAGGGGGACACCTGCCTTTCAGCACCCCTATTCTGTCCAACTCTTTAACCCAAGATTGAACCGAATTGCCCAATCTATTTTCTACTCAACAAGAAAGCTATGGAATTCTCTCTTCTCAGTCTGTCCTTCCCTCATCCTACGAATTAAAGTACTTCAAGCTACGCGTGTCTAGAACGTACCTTGAATTTGGTTGTTTATCACTTTCAATTTTGGGGGAGAAACTTGTTACAGGCAGCTTTACCTTTGTCTCCTTCATACACATGACAAATAATACTTAAGTTACTCTATCCCCAAAAATATTCCAATATTTTAAGCAGGAACCTTTCTTCACTATATTATTAAAATGTGCGTACCTTCTACCTAGGACTTACAAAGCATGTTCTTGTATACCAACTGAAGCAACAATTTTCTTTAATTAACTTGTATTTCATAATATAACGGTTCTGCACGACATTTGTATCTTTCTCACATAATCTGCCTTAATCCAGCCTTAATTAGGTACTCTCTCTCTCTCTCTCTCTCTCTCTCTCTCTCTCTCTCTCTCTCTCTCTCTCTCTCTCTCTCTCTCTCTCTCTCTCTCTCTCTCTCTCTCTCTCTCTATCTATTTTTTGTGAGACCAAGTTATAAGCACCAGCAGACATCACCAGCATCCTCGACCACCCAGCAGCATCACCACCCAACGCCCCCCGAGTCAGGTGCTCATCTGCCCCCAGGCTCCCAACTTCACCAGGAAATCGCTCGTTATATGAAGGTGGACTTGAGGGAGCTCAACGTGAGTCACATAGTCATGACTGATGCCGCCCCTTTACCAGTGTCCCTTTTGGTATTACGGCTGGAGACAATCATTTAATCGAAATCCGGATTTCGATTAAATGATTGTCTGCCCCCCCCCCCCCCCCCCCCCCCCCCCCCCCCAAATCAGAGTCGGGTTGGGAAGGAATACTGGTAGAAGTATCAAATTCCTTCTTTTAACCCTCGTGATGGTGTAGGAGGTTGGACTCCCTGCCTGTACGGTTCGAATCCCTGCCCGGTCAGCTATATATATATATATATATATATATATATATATATATATATATATAGTCTATCCATCATATATATTATATGCTATAACTTTCCCTCTTTGTCTCCGTACTCTCCGTTGTATAGAACCGGAAGCTGTGACCACGGATCGTCTGTGGTATGGCTGTTGTGTGTTCCTCATCAACTGGAGTACCCGACAAAAGGAACATGTTGCCAGCTGCCTCACTTGGTCACAATGAGAAGGGAGCCGAATATGGGAGGTTTCGATTTGTTTGTCCTCTTCTGTTTACGTTTCCCTGGAATTATTTGGATTGTTCCTATATGTTTCTCTGTTTATTCCATCAAAATGTTTTAATTATTATGCATTCGTCTAGTTCAACCTTTAGCATAATAGAAAAAAATAACTTCCCTCCTCCATTGATGAGATGTGTAATGGAATTGGTGCGCTTCGAAAATTTAGTTTTCTGTATACTTGACCAGGTGGCTATTGAAGTTTAGCATAACTATCATTGTATGTTTTTCAATCTGACCTGTATTGTCGGATGTATATCGTTTACAGCCAAAGGTGGTACTCATACTATATCATTGAACAGTTCTGACATGCTCATGAAATATTTTGAAATATAATTTGTAATCACTTTTCCGAATCAATGTTGGTCGAATATGGTCGGTCATCTTCTATGCTGTAAATTGGTGACGATATAGTGGGTGTTTTCTTGACGTGTCCGTGTAGCACGGATACTTGTAGAACAAGAGGAACGATCGTATCACCTCAGAAAACCATTGACGTTTGGCGTGGACTTGACCTGAGGTGTGTGTGTGTGTGTGTGTGTACAAAGGAGTACAAAGGAAATCAAGCAACAACAGATCTAGTGACTCTTCTAGGCTGCTTGTCCTCCAAAACACTGAGGATCAAGTGTCCAAACAGTGGTTTAGAGTGGGTAAGGGAACATTGGAAAGGGAACTACTGCCCTGCCACTAACGTGGCAGGACTAGGAAGTTAGTAGAGGACATATGGGTTAGTAACTGAGGGGAGGATAAAATAAAGTTATTCATTTACAAACGCAGTCAGTCGCGGGTTTGATGAGAGATATTTGTCTAGGCGGAATTTAAATGAATCAACGGTGCTGCAGTCTATAACGTCTCGGGGAAGCCCATTCCACAAGTTGACAACTCGATTGAAGAAGAAATTCTTAGATTCGTGTGAGTTAAAAGATTTACCAATAATTTTGAAACCGTTTCCCCGCGTGTAATTAGATTGGTCGATAGTGAAGTACTTACTACAGTTCATATTGTCGATGCCTTTGATGATTTTGAACACTTGAATTAAGTCACCTCTTAATCTGCGCTGGGTTAAAGGAAATAGATTTAATTCTCTAAGACGTTCTTCGTATGGTTTGTTCTTTAGGCTAGGTATCATTTTGGTAACTCTACGTTGAACTCGTTCTAGCTTGTTTATGTCTTTTTGGTAATAAGGGCACCAGCATTGAACGCAGTATTCCAGAAGAGGGCGGACTAAGGAATTGTAAAGGGTTAGGATTACGTCTTTGGATTTATGCTCAAATAATCTGCCTATGAAGCCAATTATTTTGTTTGCCTTCTTAACAACTTCTGAACATTGTTGACTCGGTTTTAGGTTACTCGATACTGTTACTCCCAGATCGGTTTCTCTGTTTACATTCTTAAGCTGAGTGCCATTCATCGAATAGTTTGCTTTCTCATTTAGGTATCCGATATGTAGTACTTTACATTTATTCGCATTGAAACTCATTTGCCAAATTTGGGCCCAATGTGACAATTTATCTAGATTGTGTTGCATATCGTCAACTTGATCTTTTGAGAGTACATTATTTGCAAGTTTTGTATCGTCAGCAAATTTTGAGATTGTACAGGTGAGACCCTCATCTATGTCGTTGATGTAAATTAGAAAGAGAATTGGTCCTAGTACCGATCCCTGGGGTACCCCGCTACTTACATTGGTCCATTTAGATGCCTTACCGTTTATGACTACTCTTTGCTTTCTGTCGCTGAGCCAATTTTCTATCCATTTCAACACACCGTCTTGTATTCCATGCGCTTTTAGTTTTAGCAGTAAACGTTTGTGGGGAACTTTGTCAAAGGCCTTTTGAAAATCAAGGTATATAATATCTACAGCTTTACTCTCATCGTAGAGGTTGAGGATATCGTGGAAGAAGTCGAGGTTTGTTAAACAGGAACGTTTTTTACGAAAGCCGTGTTGAGTATCTTTAAGTATGTTATTTTCCTCTAAGTGATTTACGAGTCTGTCTCTTTTGACCGTTTCTAGCATTTTACATACAACTGAGGTTAAGCTAATTGGAGGATAGTTACTGGGTAGGGATTTGCTGCCTTTTTTTAATATCGGTGTTACGTTGGCTATCTTCCACTGATCAGGCATAGTTCCAGACTGCAAGGATTTATTGAATAGTAATGTCAGTGGTTTGGAGAGCTCATCCTTAGCTTCCTTTAGAACTCTAGGCGAGATTGTATCAGGTCCAGGCGTTTTATTTACCTTGAGTTTATCTAAACAATTCAATACTTCTCTCTTTGTAACGGTGATATTGCTTAGAACATCTGAATTATCAATCTGAATCGGCGATGGTGTAGGGATATCACTGAGGTCTTCTGTTGTAAAAACTGATGCAAAGAAGGTATTGAGGGCATTACTCATTTGTACTTCGTCTTTGGTGTATTCTCCATTTTCATCGACTAACGGTCCAACAGTTGAAGTAACTACTTTTTCTTTCTGATATCTATCTATCTATCTATATGCTCAGGCCCAATCCCCATTTTGGGGGTAGCCGACTCAAGACAGAGCAGAACAGGGAAAACACAAAAAACAACATAAAACAACAAATAAACACAGATAAAAAACACAAACTCACACACATCCAGGTCACCCAGGAGAAGACCCAGAGACCAGGGTCACCAAGGTCACTCCAGCACTCCCCCGGCCCCGACCACCCGGAGAGGTTCCGATCTCGGCAGGCAGACATGCAGCGGAGCCAAAGCCACAAGCCCTCCCACCACACTTCCAGGCGCACCTTCATATTAATCGTCTCCCCGGGCCAGGCGCCTGATGGACTATTCTCTAGTCCAACTTGCGCCCGACCCCTTACTCCAAATGACCACGTGTTCACTCAACTATTCACAAGCATTCTCCATTCACTCCTGTCCACCACCACTTCCCCTGCCTGATCTATAGTCATTCCTCTATCATCCAAAGTCTTTCTTACACAGTCTCTCCATCTCCATCTTTCTGATATAACTATAGAATTCTTTCGGGTTTGTTTTTACTTTGATTCGCAATATGTAACGTGTGTGTGTGTGTGTGTGTGTGTGTGTGTGTGTGTGTGTGTGTGTGTGTGTGTGTGTGTGTGTGTGTGTGTGTGTGTGTCTCTCTCTCTCTCTCCCTTGCATAGCGTCCATCACTTCCACTAACCGACCCCGTTTATCATAGTTTTTATACCTTTCAACCCTTCC
>JBAKBP010036117.1:0-18758 GCA_037953745.1 Lithodes maja
CTTGTACTTGAACTTGAGTAAAATTATTAGGTACTTTTGACACCCCTCACTGTGACATACAGATTTTATAATAAAAATCAATATGGTTGGAGATACAGTATGTATCTCCATACTGTCATTGCAACACTTGTGGCAATGATATGTATGATCCTGTCACATGTGGCAGTGTCTTTACTTGTATAATGTAACTGTTATAGGCTATAACGTACCTCGGCTGTTATGCGGGTTTTTGTCCGGGAGATGTGGCCCCTCATTAACGCAAAGTTCTTAACCCTTTCGCTGCGGGTGACGTTTGGAACTTCCTGGTAATTTACAGCAATTTCCAGGCTTCAAAAGCCTGTAACAGCTGTAGAAATCGAGTGTCAGTGGGCGGGAGCGTGAGGGGCCCACCTCCGACCCTCAGAGCAGCCATAGGCTTACTGAGGTAGACTGTGTCTCGCGCGGATCTCTCACTGCCTCTCACAACAGTGTTGCCGAGCGAGCGAGTCCTAATAAATAGTGGGTTTCCCGCGTTTCTATGGTACCACTGCGGGTCAACCAGGCCACCTACGAAGCCCGTTCTGGTCTCATTTTGAAGCTATTTTCGCCTAGTTTTCGGCAGAATACAGTTCATTTAATGCAGATGCTTGAATAATCATTCAGGAGTGCCTGAATATGCCCTAAATAGCCCAAATATAGCCGCAGTGTAAGTGTTAAGGATCCACTCATCCCGCTCAGACACTTTCTACCCACCTTGTGTCCCGTCACCACTCTTTGTGTCGGTCAGCTTGCCAAAGCGTGACCTCGTTACCGTCACCCACACAGACAACTGGCTGCCTGTGATAGAAGTATATAAAAATATAAGACATTAGTGATATTCGTTCAACAATCATTTACATTATACATGTCACACACACACACACACACACTCCTTAATACGACACCTGCCCACATTTTTGTACACATTTTGCCTGGGCCATGGCGAACATGTTAAGAGGAGGCTGACCGTTTTCCTAGACCACCTTCTCCGTCATGCTTAGCCCCATTAGTTTTGAGACTAAAGCACCCGTCACACCTAGCCGATTTTAGGCCAAGACTGTCCGCGACCTAAGGGTCGTGGACAGTCTTTGTCTACGTCGCCGCGCATCATGGGCCATCGCCAACCTAACAAACAGGTCGGGATTGGTCTTCACATACCCCCTCAAAAGTTCTACAAGCGAAAAATTTGAAATCAAGTCGGCGTGGAGTGAGGTCATAAAAATGGGACGGGAAGGGGACTGGAGGCTGATGGCGTGTGACGGCGCTTGGCGGCGCTTGACGGCGATTGACGACGCTTGACGGGAAACGGTAGGCGTCAGTGCGGCGGCACACGGCACCATAAATGATAAGTGGATAAGTGGATAAGTGGATTATCGCCACGTTTGGCTTTCTCAAGGACCACATCGTGCGGCAGAGTGGTCGTCAGAATAGCCAAGTAAATTTTGTTTTAATTAGTTTTGCATGTCTCGATTATTTAAAAGTGTTTGACACTGACCAGCCACGTGTGGACAAATTAATTATGTTTGTGGAGACTCGTTGTGCATACCACAGGTTTCTGACCTGACCTGGTTGTGGTATCTGCCGTTTGTTATTCCTTTCGTGATTTCATTATTGTATTGATTTACTTATTAATTTAATATCTTTATATATATATTTTGTAATTAATTTAATCATGTACTTAGATTAATATTGCTATATTGATTTATATAAGGTATTTAGTCATTATTTATACTTTATTTATTATATATGTATGTATTTTTTGGTTGATGACTTTCTTTATTTCATTATTGTATTACTTTATTTAGTTATTGAATATGTTATATATATATATGTATATATAACGTAAATCATTTTTTATGCATACATTATTCATGCAGTGGATGAATGAAACAAGCCATATAATATATATATATATATATATATATATATATATATATATATATATATATATATATATATATTTTTATAATAGTACATATCAATACTAATAATTGACAATTTCAGGCTCATATAGCTGTCACCGGTTGCCAGGAACCGCAGTGTTATGGCTAGTCGTAGGCCAGGGTCGAGTGCCTTCCGGTAAAAAGTATCGTTCTTTTCAACGCGGTGTGCCACACATCCTAGTACCTCCCGGGGACTGTGGTGAACATGGCTGCGTGCAACCGTTACGGTGGCTGAAGGTATACTGATGAGGCCCACCCTTTGGTGTACCTTTTATATACCACACCTTGAGTTCGGTCGCCGTCGTTCGGGGTCATGCGGGCCGGGGTCACCGTCCATACTGAAGGGGTCGCCGCTCATCGGCACAGTAATGAATATTGACGCCGCCCTAACTCCTGTCGACGCCGTTCGTCGGGTCGTTGTCGACGCACTACGCCGCAGATCGACACTCCAGCGGCGATCTAAAACTCACATTCAGTCCGGCATGGGCGCCGGTCTACCCCGTCAGGTCGCCGTCAGGTGGCGTGGCCATCCATACTGCGTCCCGTCCAAAACTCACCCCCCCATATCCTTAAGCTCTCTGCCGAAGGTCGGCACTAGTCGTGGCTCAAATCGGCATGGTGTGACGCCTGCTTAAGACGTTCGGCCCATTAGTTTGGCGATATTGACAAATTTCTTTGTCAATTTTATGACCTTTCGTGCCATTTAGTTATGATTGTTTTCATGGCGAGCTACAGTAAGCTTGAAA
Organism: Lithodes maja; assembly: GCA_037953745.1. NCBI lineage: Eukaryota > Metazoa > Arthropoda > Malacostraca > Decapoda > Lithodidae > Lithodes > Lithodes maja. The sequence continues at coordinate 2,708 of JBAKBP010036117.1, forward strand.
TTTTAAGAGAACCCGGCCTTCGGCCAGGACATTTTTCTATCGAAAAATTTACATATTTATCTTGAAGGGGAGTCTAGGGTTTTTTGTTTTAAGCTTGATGGAGGTCTAGTGATGAAACTAAGAAATAAAGGAATGAAAGACCAAACAAACGGTCTGTCTCCCCTTAATACGGTAAAGCTTACACTTTACTGACGAACATATACACAAATCACTACAATAACCAGCGGTTGCTTACCTGTAACCGGAGATTTAAGGGTTGCTACCTTCTCGTCAAAGTTACGTTGTTTCCTCCTTATATCCTTAAAGTCTTTCATGCGTTTGACATAGAGGAAAGGGTTTTTCTTGACCCGATGATATCATACTCGTTTTTTTATAGGGGCTAGGGGAAGGGGGACAAGCGCAGGATGCCAGCTGGGTTCACGCGGTGTTGCCACGAGTTGGGTTTCACTCGTCGATTGTCGAACGCTCGTGCTTCACTCCGGGTTACTCGAACGGACACGAGTTACACTCGAGTTTCACTCTGGGTTATTCCAGACAACTCGAAACAACTCAGCCTAACTCAGCATTATTCGAGACAATTCGGGTTATCTTATTTGACATAACCGGTGATAACCAGCAACACTCGAGTACACTCCAGATCATTCGAGTTATACTCATGGCTACTCTTTATGCACTCGATATTCATTCGGCCAATTGTTCTCAGCAGGCTGAGTAAGCACGAGTGTCTGCTGTACACTCGGGGATACTCGATCACATTCATAAACACTCAACATCACTCTTGCATACTCGGCCACGTGGTTTTGTCCCCCGAGTGTTGATGAGTTCCACCGATTAATTTGGAGTAATTATGAGTTGTTCCGAGTTAATCCGAGTAATCACAACCTATTTCGAGTGTTCCCGAGTGTCTTGAGGTTGATCTGACTCGGGGCAATATTTTTAAACATGGTTGCAATTTGGGCTGCCCGAGCGGAGTTCCCTGGAGTATCCTTGAATGACCCAGAGTGACCCAGGGTGACCCAGAGTGCCCATGGGTGCATGCGATCTTCCAAGAATCATTATGCGAGTTTCCGAGACTGTGGACTCCTGGAAACTCGGCCTCACACTCCTGAATGTGTGAACTAGGCTTAACTCCCACCCACTCACCTACTCTCTGCAATCTCTCTCTATTCGCTGCAATGTTGCATATCTCTTACTATTTTATCGCTATTATAATAATCAATGTTCCTCAAAGCTTTCCCAGTGTATACCACCTCCTCTACGTAGGGTACGTAGTACCCGTCTTGCAAAACAATCCCACCCCTACTCTGTGCAATACTCCAACCCAAAAGTGAAACGTAGCTCTCAGACTTTCTTCTCTTCAACTGCTGAGCTCTGGAACTCTCTCCCAGAATCAGTCTGTCCCTCTTCCTATGACTTAAATTGCTTCAAAACTCTGTGTCCAGGCATTTTGGCTCGAACTTTCCTTGATTTTGGCCCTGTCACTCTTTCAACTCTGGGGGAGGCACTCGATACAGGCAGTTCTGCCTGTCTCCCTCACTCACATAGAACAAAACAATATATATACTGTATATATAACTTCCCTACCCTCCAATTTGTGGACCCAAATTAATATCAAACTGCCAGGTTTTTTGTTCGATAATCACACTATGTGAGGTACTAGTATAGCAATGATGAATTCATTAATTTCGACGAGACTTGGTAAGTCCCTCCGAATATCATCCATTCCTTAACACATTACGAGCGGGCCCGTAAAAAATTTTCCACTACGCGCCCAGCGTTTTTTTTAACCATAAATGGCCTTGTTTCCGTGCTCTTTTTCATGCATAAACAAGAGCCAGAGCGTAATACAATTATGTATCTCTGAAAGGGCGTTAATTGAGCTTTCCAATGAGACCTGAACCATCCTTCTACGATCACTGGTTGTCTTGCAACGATCGTGCAACCGAAGGGCACAATCGCTAAAATATGGTCATTTGTTACATAATTACGTGTGTAGCGAGGGAGGGAGGGTGAATGTGTGTGGAGTAGATGTCAGTAGGCCTACGGCAGCCGTGGCGAGCGGTCATGAGGTAACCTACGCTCTCCCGTCGCTCGTCTCTCTCTCAGAGCCAATATTGCGCCAAAATTGCACACAGACTTAAGTCAGGCCCCGCCACATAGTCCAAATTTTTAGATACGGACTTAAGTCCGGCCCCGCTAAACAAGGGTTAATATATAGCTTTCCTTTTTTACCTCCTGTACTTGTATCATGTTTTCCTATTACTCCTCGTCTTATACATATGTTTATTGAAATATAAATCCTCAACTGTTATTATGTTACCTCCACCAATGAATTTACTCTAAACTCAATTAATGAAATCAACAAATACATGTGGCAGTCCAGGGATTCGAACCTAGGATACTCACTCCGAAATTCAGTGCATTTATCCATTGCACTACAAAGACAGTTAAAGAATGGTGGACAATCCTACGATTTATTATGCAGTTTCAAATCCTGCATATTAATCTAAGCATGTACACAATTCCAACTGCGCTATCATAGGCTATGGATAGATGAATGAAACGAGTAATTAATGGAACCTTAATCCTAAGGAAGGCCTCTCTATAAACTACCCCTGAACCTGAATGAATTATTATGTTACCTCCACCAACCGACTTTACTCCTAAACTCAATTAATTAAATCAAAAATACATGTGGCAGTCCAGGGATTCGAACCTAGGATGTTCACACCGAAATTCAGTGCATTTATCCATTGCGCTACAAAGAAAGTTAAAGAATGGTGGACAAGCCTACAATTTATTATGCAGTTTCGGATCCTGCATATCAATCTAAGCATGTACACAATTCCAACTGCGCTATCATAGGCTATGGATAGATGAATGGAAAGAGTAAATAACCCCTTACGGACGGGGATATTTGTAATTTCTACTACCTGTGTGGCGGGCACATTTATCCTAAACGAGCTTCATTCCATGCTCTTTTTCATGCATAAACAAGAGCCAGAGCGTAATACAATTATGTATCCGTGAAAGGGCGATAATAGAGCTTTCCAATGACACCTGAATCATCCTTGTACGACCACGGGTTCTCTTGCAACGATGTTGCAACACGAGGGCAAAAACCCTAAAATACGGTAATTTCCTCAGAATATCCTTGTCCTCGCGAGGCCAGGGATGTGGAGGGGTGTGGTGGGGATCTCAGTTGCCTCACTCAGCCCATGCCGAGCGGTCAGAGCCCGCCTGCGGTCCTCCCAATGCGTGGACTCTCTCTCAGAGCCAATAATGTGCTCAACATTCCTTTCGACTATTGTTGGGACCCGTGGGATAGGCCACTTTTCTCTCACTCGACATATGTTGGGACCCGCGGCCTGGGTGTTAATGGGGGCCTTAACCCTAAGGAAGGCCTCTACATAAACTACCACTGAACCTGAATGAATTATTATGTTACCTCCACCAACCGACTTTACTCCTAAACTCAATTAATGAAATCAACAAATACTGTACATGTGGCAGTCCAGGGATTCGAACCTAGGATGGTCACACCGAAATTCAGTGCATTTATCCATTGCGCTATGAAGACAGTTAAAGAATGGTGGACAAGCCTACGATTTATTATGCAGTTTCGAATCCTGCATATCAATCTAAGCATGTATACAATTCCAACTGCGCTATCATAGGCTATGGATAGATGAATGGAAAGAGTAATTAATGGGGCCTTAACCCTAAGCAAGGCCTCTCTATAAACTACCCCTGAACCTGAATGAATGATTATGTTACCTCCACCAACCGACTTTACTCCTAAACTCAATTAATGAAATCAACAAATACATGTGGCAGTCCAGGGATTCGAACCTAGGATGCTCACACCGAAATGCAGTACATTTATCCATTGCGCTACGAAGACAGTTAAAGAATGGTGGACAAGCCTACGATTTATTATGCAGTTTTGAATCCTGCATTACCATATCAACCCTCTTTCGTCTAACTTTTTCTTTCACTCCAATTTTTTACTTACATTTTCGTTACTTTGTTTCCTTGCCTCCTTTGTTATCTTGGGTCTGCAGATGGCTGTGTGAATTCCTTACGGTTGTACGCAATATGAATTGTAGGGAAGTTAATTGACTCTGTTATCTAGCCGTGACATATGGCCATCTCGTGACACTGCAGATCAATACGAAATTCACTTGTTGAAATTTACGAGGAAATCTCCATCATTGGCTCTCTTGGTGAAGGCTGCAGATGTGGCTGAAGGCAACGTATGTATATTCTCAAGTTCGTCTACTTGTCTATTCTCTGCAGATTTTCGTCCTATCCAGTCACCAGTGAATTGTTGTTTTATGATATTTTCATCCTTAATCTTCCAACATTATGTATTATTCCGTATTACTAATATTTTGGACGGAATCTATGCTATAATATGAGTGATTTTCTTACTTTCCCATCATTCCTATTTTAATGTCATCATTATTGTCCTATTTTATTTTGTATAGTTGTGCTTCCTTTTATCTTTGAGTTCATGCTATGTGCTCTGACTCCCAAACAAAGTCAATTTTCTGAAGCAGATACTTAAAATTCAAAATGATCTAGAGATCGTACATAATTAAATGATCTAGAGATCGTACATAATCAAATGATCTAGAGATCGTACATAATCAAATGATCTAGAGATCGTACATAATCAAATGATCTAGAGATCGTACATAATCAAATGATCTAGAGATCGTACATAATCAAATGATCTAGAGATCGTACATAATCAAATGATCTAGAGATCGTACATAATCAAATGATCTAGAGATCGTACATAATCAAATGAACGTTGATTACTTTGAAAAAAAAAAAAAAAAAAGACAATTGCAAAGTGCTTCACTGAAATATCATGATGAAAACGCAATTTACTATATTCAGTGAATTAAATAAACTTAATATTTCATCTTCGAGTCACTCAACAAGTCATTTCAAACCCCTCAATAATGTACTGAAGTATTTAATAAGATTATCAAATATCAGTCTTTCTTTTCGAAGGTCAATTGAGCATGAATCAGAAAACGCCATGTTCACTTTATACAATCCAATGAATCGTCCTCATGTATATGATGTTCAATTGTGTTATCTGTATTATAAAAAAGAGGATTGGGTAACTATACTGAGTTCAACTGAAAAAATAAGCCATATGAGGAACAAAATTATTATTTTTGTTTTCATTTAGTTTGCAGAAGTGCAAAATAAAATGGGATTTGATTCTAGTTTTAGAAATTCACATGAAATCATATATTTGTTTAATCAGATGGTTGATCAATTAAATAAATTGTTACATAAAGTTGTAGAATACTGCAAAGTCCAAATTATTCCAACTATTAACCCACTGGATCCCAGCGCAACAGCGTATGCGTCGGCAATGTATGTAATGCTAAACCCCAGCGCCACATACGTTGCGTCCGCTACTTCAAAATGTTTTACTCCTGTCCTATGGTAGCTAGAGGCTTGAGGATAGTATGGGAAACTACTTTATGATGTTGCCGAACAGTGGCGGTACGCGGCAACCCCCTCGCCCATCCGCGCGGGTGAGTAAGGGCGGATGGAAAAAGCAAGTTTACCCACTTATCCCACCACCACTTTTGTGCTTATTTATTGTTATCTTATGGTAGCTAGAGGGTTCAAATTCATATGGGATATACTATATGATGTTGCCCAACAGTGGCAATACTTATCAATTGGCAATACCCAAGTCCCGCCACGGTGGGGAGTGGGGAGAGAGAGCGCGGGAGTGGAAGGACTGGGCTGCCTCCCACCTAGGACCAATTCTCTTTCTAATTTACATCAACGACATAGATGAGGGTCTCACCTGTACAATCTCAAAATTTGCTGACGATACAAAAATTGCAAATACCGTACTCTCAAAAGAACAAGTTGACGATATGCAACACAATCTAGATAAATTGTCACATTGGGCCCAAATTTGGCAAATGAGTTTCAATGCGGATAAATGTAAAGTACTACATATCGGATACCTAAATGAGAAAGCAAACTATTCGATGAATGGCACTCAGCTTAAGAATGTAAACAGAGAAACCGATCTGGGAGTAACAATATCGAGTAACCTAAAACCGAGTCATCAATGTTCAGAAGTTGTTAAGAAGGCAAACAAAATAATTGGCTTTCTAGGCAGATCATTTGAGCATAAATCCAAAGACGTAATCCTAACCCTTTACAATTCCTTAGTCCGCCCTCTTCTGGAATACTGCGTTCAATGCTGGTGCCCTTATTACCAAAAAGACATAAACAAGCTAGAACGAGTTCAATGTAGAGTTACCAAAATGATACCTAGCCTAAAGAACAAACCATACGAAGAGCGTCTTAGAGAATTAAATCTATTTCCTTTAACCCAGCGCAGATTAAGAGGTGACTTAATTCAAGTGTTCAAAATCATCAAAGGCATCGACAATATGAACTGTAGTAAGTACTTCACTATCGACCAATCTAATTACACGCGGGGAAACGGTTGCAAAATTATTGGTAAATCTTTTAACTCACACGAATCTAAGAATTTCTTCTTCAATCGAGTTGTCAACTTGTGGAATGGGCTTCCCCGAGACGTTATAGACTGCAGCACCGTTGATTCATTTAAATTCCGCTTAGACAAATATCTCGCATCAAACCCGCGACTGACTGCGTTTGTAAATGAATAACTTTATTTTATCCTCCCCTCAGTTACTAACCCATATGTCCCCTACTAACTTCCTAGTCCTGCCACGTTAGTGGCAGGGCAGTAGTTCCCTTTCCAATGTTCCCTTACCCACTCTAAACCACTGTTTGGACACTTGATCCTCAGTGTTTTGGAGGACAAGCAGCCTAGAAGGGTCACTAGATCTGTTGTTGCTTGATTTCCTTTGTACTCCTTTGTACCTCCCGCCCGGCCCAGTTGCCTTGTTTACATCGTGTGTTTAGGATGTACCTCGTTGCCTCGCTATGTTTATCGCTCCCCTAACGCTTCCAATAACATAGTTGACTCCCCACCAAGTGGGAAAGAGGAGGAGGATGATGACCAAGACCCCACAGCATTCCTCAAAATACCACCAGGTCATGGTAGGGGTAAGAAGAGACGACGTGTGTCGTCACGTTGCTACGTACACAAGTTTATGTGTACACTGGTCCTCCCCCACTCCCCCTGCCTTCACCACCACCTCCCCTGCCTCCCCACTAAGAATACGTCAAAACCCATATTTCTAAGTCAAAAGTGCCTAAAACAATGTGTAATACTCATATTCTAACTATAAAATATACGGTAAAGTATAAAATCAATAAGCAGAGCATGTGAGAGAGGCATAATATAAGTGAGTGAGTGAAGGGGAAGTCGGGTGTTAGTCAGCTGGCAGTGTGTATGTGTGTGAGTCCATGAACAAGATGGCCGCCAGCCCGCCAGTCGAGGTAACCAGGACGCGCGCGAGGCTTGCCACTCCCTCGACACTTATAAAACTTGAATCTTTGCACTTATCACACTGTAACTTCACTTACAATGACTATATGTGATACATGTTGCTAATATCTGAACTATGAAGGCACACATGATGCCCGGGTGATGTAAATAACCGTCACTCAAAAACTGGACGCATCGTACATCTGCCATGCTGCCGCGTTTAGTTGTGTCTTGCCGGGCGGGAAGCTTGAAGGCCGCCCGGCATCAGCTGATGGCTGAGGCTGCCCCCCACCCCCCATAGGACCCCAAAATGACCTAGGTGAGTGCTTTTTTGTGTGTTATTCTTAATTTCTCACCTATTTAAGCTATTAAAAAACAAAACAAACAAAAAAGGCCAAATCTGCTGGTCTCTCAGTGTACATTTAATCTAAACTAGCTGGGGTCCAGTGGGTTAAAGGGCATTTAACTTTCAACTGTGACACTCCTTCCGGAATGATCTACTGGCTGAATGTGACGATCCTTTCCGGAAGATAGCCCATATAAAAACACACAAAAACGCCCTAGAGCCGTTGAAATGGAAGCAATATGTGATTAAGTGGTATGTCTCTTTACCACCACCTGCTGTCCTCCCCTTACATGTATCTTGCCCTCCTCCCTCATTCTTCTCCCCCACCCCACCCCCTTCTCCCTCCACTTCCCCCCTCCTCATTTATCCTATATTTTACATTAATATTGCTTCATGTAGTAAATATATAAAAAAAAAATAGAATTGAAGCCAAATCCTTCGCACTGGCGGCACTATAATAAACATGATTGTAGCATTCCCCGGGTTAAACAAATATTTCTCATAGAAACTCCAACCGGCTGAATTTGTGCTGCAGTGATGCATTGAAGGAATTATGTGGATTTGTAGGCTTCCAGTGGATATCTATAGTACTCATTCTCTCGTAATCCCTACATTACAACAAACTAAAAAAAAAACAAAAACAAAACAAAAGTAATGATCAGTAAGTTGTTGTTGCTTATAGTAGTTTGTAATCATATGTACACTTTCGAAATATGTATTTACCAGGTAGCAGCATAAATTCCCTACTTATTCTCTGCAGTGAGCAACACGTTATGTATCTTACAATACGTAGCTATCCTTCTCAACATTATATTTACCTGTTAGCTCCTAATACTCTGCTATCTCAACCTTCTTTACATCTTATATTATGCCACCGTGTATTCAATATGTGAGGTACACATACTCAATATACTGTATATATACAGTATATATATATATATACTGGTATATATATATATATATATATATATATTATTTTCTATGTGAATGAGGGAGGAGACAACAGGCATAACTGCCTGCAGCGAGTGCCTCCCCCAGATTTCAAAGATTGACAGGGCCGAAATCAAGGGACGTTCGAGCTAAAATGCCTGGACACACGGAGTTTGAAGCAAAGTCATAGGAAGAGGGAAAGACTGATTATGGGAGAGAGTTCCAGAGCTCAGCAGTCGGATAGAAGAAAGTCTGAGAATAGTGTTTCACTCTTGGGTTGGAGAGTTGCATAGAGTAGGGGTGGGATTGTGTTGCAAGGCGGGTACTACGTACCCTACGTAGAGGAGATGGCATACACTGGGAAAGCTCCGAGGAACACTGATTATTGTAATAGCGATAGAATAGTGAGAGACATGCAACATTGCGGCGAAGAGTGAGAGATTGCAGAGAGTTGGTGAGTGGACGGGAGTTAATGATACGAAAGGCTTTCCTTTCTACTTTATCTAGGAGTGCGGTGTGAGAGGATCCTCCCCACACATGTGAACAATACTCAATACAAGGATGCACTGTGCCCCTGTACAGAGCAAGTAGCTGCGCAGGGGTAAAGAACTCCTTGAGGCGGTTGAGCACACCCAGCTTCTGGGAGGCTGCCTTAGCGAGACTGGTAATATGGTCTTTCCAAGTGAGAGCAGAAGAAAAAGAGACAACGAGAACATTGAGGGAAGATGAAGGGTTGATTTTTGTATTGTTGAAGAATAAGGGATAGTCCTCTGGAGGTTCCTGATGGGTAGTAAGATGGATAAATTGAGTTTTGGAAGCATTAAATGTAACAAGGTTTTCTCTACCCCAATTGGAAATAGTAGCTAGATCAGAAGATAAGCATTTTATGGCTTCATTACATTTACTTTTGAGGGACTGCTGGCTGGGGCGTTCTGGAAAACTAATTGAGTGGTGTAAAGTAGAGTTGTCTGCATATGAATGGATGGGACTAGATGTACAGTTGAGAAGATCATTTATGAAAATTAGAAAGAGAATAGGAGATAGGACAGAACCCTGAGGAACACCGGAGTGGATAGGATGAGGAAGTGAACGATGGCCGTCCACAACCGCAGCTATGGAACGGCCGGAAAGGAAATTAGAGACAAAGGCACAGATGGAGGGACAGAAACCGAAGGAGGGCAGTTTGGAAATTAAAGATTTGTGCCAGACCCTATCGAAGGCCTTCGATATGTCTAGTGCAACAGAAAAAGTCTCACCGAAGTCCCGAACAAAAAGCAATAGCCTACAATGCATACACAAGATCAAAAACACATGAAGCCTTTAATTACTTTAGAAACATCAGAAATCATGCCAAAACTGTATTAAACCTAACTAAATCAAACTTTCTCCACAAGCAGGCAAATAAACTTCTAAATAATCCAAATTATACCAAAATATTTTGGTCTATTCTTAACTCATTCAAATCCAACTTCACTACTGCTTCATCCATTCCACCATTAAAATCTCCGACTGGCAATCTTGTAAGTGACCCACGAGGTAAAGCTAACCTTCTTGCGGATATTTTCTCCACCAACTCAACCTTAGATGAAATAAATCAAGATGTCCCTGTACTTAATTTTAATTCGCCTGAAATTCCCTCACTTAAGATCCACACCAGAAATGTCAAAACTATTTTGCAGAATCTCTCAGTAGATAAGGCTCCTGGTCCAGATGAAATTCCTCCAATAGTACTTAAGAATTGCTCCTTGGTGCTCGCTCCTGTATTTGCATTTTGTTGCCGTCTGTGTACTCATACCTCAAGCTTCCCAGTACCCTGGAAAGAAGCAAACATCCATCCAGTTCCTAAAAAAGGTGCCTCTTCAGATCCATCAAACTACAGACCAATAGCTATAACTTCCACTCTTGGTAAAGTCTTTGAAATTATATTAAATATTCACATAATTAAGCATCTTGAGAATAATACATTAATCAGTGATAGGCAATATGGTTTTAGACGATGTCGATCAACTGCAGACATTCTTTGCCTTCTTACGCATCAAATCAACCAAGCTACAGACCAACATGGTGAAACACATACAATAGCACTGGATATATCAAAGGCATTTGATAGAGTCTGGCATCAATCCTTATTGTCGAAGATGTCACACTACGGCCTTGCATCATTAGTTCCACTAATTTCTTCTTATCTTCATAACAGAAAAATACGTGTAATGGTAGATGGCCTTTAAGAACATAAGAACATAAGAAAATGGGAGTCTGCAAAAAGCCGATCGGCCCATACAAGGCAGATCCCTGTCACACCCAACCCTAATTACAAGGCCCAATTATAGACCCATCTCACTAATACCTTGAGTACTGACCCCACCAAAACGGTCAGAGATTAACGCAAGATTACGGGGGTCTGCTGAGCGCCGATTGGCCCACATCTGGTAGATCCCCCTCACACCCAACCCATCTCGTCCATATGCCTATCTAATTTTATCTTAAAGCTCCCTATCGTTCTTGATCCCACTACATCACTTGGTAGCCTATTCCACCCATCTACAACTCTGTTACCAAACCAATATTTGCCTATATCTTTTCTGAAACGAAATTTATCTAATTTGAAACCATTTGTACGAGTTATTTCGCTATCACTGAGCTTTAGTACATTTTTCATTTCTCCTTTATTAATTCCACTAACCCACTTGAATACCTCTATCATGTCACCTCTAACTCTGCGTCTCTCTAACGAATGTAAGCCTAATTTCTTCAACCTTTCTTCATACGGAAGATTTATAATATTATGGATCAATTTTGTCATTCTACGTTGTACTCTCTCCAATGAATCTATGTCCATTCTGTAATAAGGACACCAAAATTGAACAGCATAATCCATATGGGGTCTCACTAATGACAAGTAAAGTTTTAAGATAACATCAGCAGTTCTGTTACTCACACTCCTAGATATGAACCCGAGAATCCTATTTGCTTATACATTCTTTTCTAGGCTTCAAATCATTGCTAACAAACACACCTAGATCTTTCTCACAGTCTGAGTTTTCTAGCTAGTTTATATTTAAAATTTGTATGCATCTTCCCTATCTTTAATACCTTGCATTTGTCAAAGTTAAACTTCATCTGCCATTTTACTGACCATTCGTGTAAGGTATCTATATCCCTTTGCAGACACTCTATATCTCTAACTGAATCATTTTTTCTCCCCATTTTGGTATCGTCTGCAAATTTACTTATCCTACTAGTTATACCTAAATCAAGGTCATTTATGTATATAATAAACAACAGAGGACCTAATACAGATCCCTGGGGGACACCACTCTTGACTGATCCCCATTCTGACTTAGTACCATTTATGCTGACTCTCTGCTTCCTACCAATTAGCCATGACCTAATCCATCCTAACAACGCCCCACCTATTCCATGTGCCTCAACCTTTCTCATCAATCTCTCATGAGGGACTCTGTCGAAAGCTTTACTGAAATCTAAATATATAATATCATATGACTTGTCATTATCTACTGCTTCATATACCTCTGAGAAAAAACTAAGCAAATTAGTAAGGCAAGAACGTCCCTGAGTGAATCCATGCTGAGAAGAATTGATTAAGTTAAATGTTTCTAAGTGGTTTCTCATTTTCCTAGCAATAATTGACTCTAGTAGCTTTCCTATGATTGCAGTGAGACTAATGGGACGGTAATTGGATGCTATTGATTTATCACCTTTTTTGAAAATCGGAACTACATTTGCAAGCTTCCAAGCTTCTGGAACTATACCTGTTTCTAATGAATTATTAAAAAGAAATGTTAATGGGTAACTTAACTCATCTCTGCATTCTTTTAATACTCTAGCATATACCTCATCGGGACCAGGCGATTTCTGAGGTTTCAGTCTGTCAATTTCCTTAAGCACATCATTTCTACTTATAGTAACCGTACTTAACCTATTTTCTATACTATCGCTATATACCTTACGGACTTCTGGAATCTGTGCCAAATTTTCATTAGTGAAAACGGATAGAAACTGACTATTTAATGTACTGCACATTTCTAAATCATTTTCTGTCAATTTCTCCTATCGAAGTTTTAAGGGGGCCTATTTTATCTCTAACTTTAGATTTATATAGCTGGTAAAAAGCCTTAGGATTATTTTTTGAGTCATTGGCTATCTTGATTTCATAATTTCTTTTGTCTGTCCTTATACCTTTTTTAACCTCTCTTGATAGATTCTGATAGTAAGCAAGTAGGTGAATTTCGCCTTTCTTAATTTTTTCTTAATTTTCTTTATTCTCAATTTCACTCAATAAATGCTGGTGTTGCCCAGGGATCAGTTTTGGCCCCAACTCTGTTCCTCATTCATATCAATGATCTCATATCTACCACTCATAATCCAATACATTTCTACACAGATGACTCAACACTCCACAGTTCCTTCACATTTACCAATTCTTTCACCCAACCCGATCTTATAAATTCAAAAATAAACACTGCAATTTCTCTGAACCAGGACGTTTCTAGAATTGATGAATGGGGACAAAATAATCTAGTGTCCTTTAATGCACAGAAAACCAAGTACATTCAATTTTCTAACCGACAGAATCTCACTGACTCCCATATATTAAATTGTTAATGATGTAAATATTCCCACTTCCCCTAGTATTGACATTCTCGGTGTAACATTAACTACTAACTTGAGCTGGACACATTATGTTAGAAGCATTGCTAAGAATGCCTCTAAAAAACTGGGACTCCTGTACAGAGTTCGAGAATTCTTCACTGACGAGCAGTTGGCCGTAATATATAAAAGTCATGTGCATTCTCAGATGGATTACTGTTCACCTCTGTGGAGTGGAAGTGGAGTGGTTGCATTGAGGCAGTTGGACAAAATTCAAAATAAAGCTATTAGATTAATCAATAACCCTGCAATCACACAGGACCTTCCTACATTATTGTGACGCACCCAGTGCGTAGCAACGCAACCTGATTGTACTCCTTGGTACTCCACTGTGTCGCCACGGTGCGGTACCGTGTACCGTGCTGGCTGCTTATATTGAGTGTGACAACGTATAACTATGTTCTTTGTATCTCTGCAAAGGTCTCGTCATTTGCTAACCAGTGGTGGGTTTTGTTTTAAGCCATGTCGAGACCTTCCATTTAATATGTAGTATCAATAGAGAAGTTGATAGATAAGACAATAGGAATTCAGAGAGAGAGAGTGAGTTAGACTTCAGAGCGAGAGGGTAGCAATGGTTGCCAGACGTATGGACCGGTTGGCAGCCCTGCGCTTATAGCTAGGTGCGACAGGGTTGGTAGTACATTGCCGCCTGCATATGCTGCCTGGGCTGCCCATGTTGTCGTACTGCACATTGCATGGAGGCTCGCTGTGTGTTCCATGATCAGGTTGCCTAGAACCTTTGAGATTCTAACATCCCTTGCCCTCTCTCCCAATTTCTCACGGTTGCACTCTTTCTCTCTGACGACATTACTCTCATTTCATTCTTCTCTCTATTTAAATGCATACCCTTCCCTTGAGGTCCTAAAGGAGTTTCAGCACTCACCTCTCGTATTACTCTTAGGACAAGCATATATTTACATGTATTAGATTTAAGGGGTTAATGTGAACAGCGATCTTCTTGATGAGGATAGTTGGTGAACGTTCTACATGTTCACGAGTTATATGCCCAGCTCATCATCCAATTTGTGACTAGACTAGTGCCATGTGTAAGAGCCCGACCATGCCCAGGAGTTGTCTGTAGAGGGGCGAGGACTTAGCCTTGATTTGCCTACCGAGCCAGGAGCGAGTGCAGTACCAGAGACTACAGCTCGCTCGTAGTGCCGGTATAGTAGAGTAACGTAATTTATCTGTCCTTGTGTTCTCTACAGTCTTTTCCTGGGTTCTCGCTTTCGGTGCTGGGACTCGTTGTTCCTGTGACTTGGCCTGCTAGCTAGAACACATGGGGATGATGAGTGGGTGATATCTTTATTTTACTATGCATTGCAGCTCTCTTTAAGTTTATGTATGTAACACTTTACAATACACATTACTCACACACAAGACAACACTATTAATACTTTCATGTATCAATTAACTGCACTGTCGTTTTGCTGCTGTTTCCAGAGTTCTATTGCGTAGGGCGCATACGGACTCAGAGGGGAGACAGAGTGAGAGAAGCGAAGTAGCCTATGCGGTAGTAGGCTACCGGCGCAGTACTGTTGCCTGCAACCTTTTAGTTATTCCAAGTATAGATTCATTCTTATAATAAGTGACTACTATTTATGTTCCTTCCATGTGTATTATTAGGTATCTACTGGATCATGAACATCTTGTATGCTACATGCTAGTGCATGTTAGTAGGGGACAGTTATTCTAGTGCACGCGCTTTCAAGTAGGCGTGTACATTTGTCATTTAGCATTTCACTGTCATACCTTTAGCCTGCTTCTATTCTACATTATTAGAGGCTTAATATTAACGTAGTTTCTTGAGTATTGCATTTCTTTAGTCATAACGTAACCTATAAATGTCTGAGGGAGTTTAGCCTCATAGCCTACCCCTGTTGTACACTTTCGCCGAGTTAAGGTACCTCGTTACCATAGACGATAACTCTGTAGGGCGTTGGTGCTTTTGTTGTCTGGAGCATATAGTATTTGGGACTGGAATCGAGCGTGTCGTTGTCACATAAGCCATTTCTGTCCTACGATCAAGAATCCCGAATATGTATTGCCGATCCAGCCGTAACAAAATGGCGACCTTGCACAAGATTCAGTAGTATCCTATCACATGTTTTTTGGAGAACTATTCTATGCTACCTAGTAGAGCTGGCTAGAATTTTCTTGCATATTGGAGGAATTTTTATTGTGTCATTATTGTATTGGTGGACTTGCAGATTGTTTCGTTGGGGGTGTCTAGAGTAGAGTCATTCAAGCATCTTTAACATTTTGTGAGTCGAGACTGCAATTAGTAATAAGCACTTCTTTTTTTTTATGAACAGCAATTGTATAACCAGCACTATGTCTAATGACTCATCATTTACGGGGGAGGATAACACGGTACAGCCTAGTAACCAGCAAGTACAACAGATGTTTAGGGAGGGGAGTGTTATAAGTGGAGAGAGGGATGCCCGGGCATTTTTGCAGACACCTTTGACCGAACAGCGCCTGCAGGCTATTGATTGTTACGGTCTTCGCTGTTTAGCCACGGTTTTGGGGCGGGACTGTCCTGACAGTTGGCCCAAGAAGAATTTGGTGGCATGTTTGTTGGGTGATGGCGATGGGGCGGTGGGTGGAGTGGGGTCTTGGGGGGTTCCCTCCAAGCCTCCATTCCACTCTACCCCTGAGCTGGGCCCTCAGCCAGCGAGTCTTAG